>CATIWR010018637.1:0-15169 GCA_949677035.1 Omphalea diandra | reverse complement strand
GCTTGGAAAGTAGAGGAACATATAAGATGACAATATCCCTATCTATTCTTGAGTTCTAGTAACTCAAATTGTAAGGATAAAATTTCCATAACAGGGAGAGAATTATAACATCCTCAACCTAATTCATTTGCATTCTAATTATAATATATTTGCATATATGCATCACATGACTTAAGCATGAATACTTACATCATAGCATTTGAGGTATTTGAATATGAATATGATGTTTGCATAGTTGCATGACATATTATCATATGTTGTGTGCATGTTATAATATTTTAAATGATGGTGTTTTAGAACTTATTAAAAGTATAAGAAGTATATAAGGAGTGGTAGATGCATAAAGGTGACGAAGGAGTGAAGAAGAGGGACTAGAAGAGAAAAATTAAGCTTTCATCTAATAGTAATAAGTCACTATGATTTTTTCCTATTAGAGTAGGTATACAAATTGAATTTCTCTCCCTATAGGATCACATTATAGAGGGAAAAACATGAAGGGTGAATTAAAAAAAAAGTGAAAGGAAGAAAGAAAGAAAGAATGAAAGTTGTAGCTTTATATCTTATCAAAATGTTTGTAAAATAGTTTTGCCTAATATTTTGTGTGTTAAGAGATGTGGCTCCTTGATCAAGATTGATCCTCAACCTATTCATACCTACAAAGTTTAAGATTGACTATTCCTTTTGAGTACCTTAGAAGCTGAATAAGAGAATGTGTGAAACATAAAAAAAATTGTTCACTTATATGTTAAAAGTTGGCACTAAAACAATTTTTCAATTAGACTTCTACATTTTAAGATATAGCTAAGTTTATGGGACTGTTTAGTATATAATTGCTTCATAAATAGGGCAAATTTTTAAAATTCACCATTAAATTGTGTACAACATATTTTAGGATAAAATTTGGGTATGTTGTACCCATGTTTGTCTAGTTTAAGTAAAAAAAAAAAAAAAAGAATCAAGTTATTTGGATTTGTGGGGTAAAATTAATTATAGATACAACCTATAAAGGTTGTGATATTTTACTAGAGCACACATGCATAAAAAGACAAAAATATTATTTTATCACCATGAATTGATTGAGTGTACTAAAATAGGCTCTCAAGGTGCTAAAGATAATATTAGAAATAAGTTGAGCTCATCCACGACTTAATAGCTTGGAGATATAGATAAGTAAATAGCTAATGGTACTTGAACATGTAATTAATTAAACATCATGAACTTATACTGTTTGGATTGAATTATTGTTTCATGAGATGATATTGATGGACACTTTGATTAAAGGATTGTTACATTCTTAATTTTTTTTTCTTATGATATATTGAAAAGTTATGGCTTAAGAATGAAAGTATGTTGTGATATGATTTACCAAAGTTGATGGGTATTACTATTAGTTATTATATTGCAAGAATTTTATTTAATTTACAAAAGGACTATTACTTGACATTGTTTATGCAAGGAACAATATATTATAACCTATGTGACAACAACATTTGATAGTCTGTGTAACAACAATATTTTATAATTTGTGTGTCAATAATATGCTTGTGTGGCAAAACATTTGATAGCGTGTGGCAACAAAATATGATAGCCTATGTGGTAATAACATTTGACAGCCTATATGGCAATGATATTCTACAACCTATGTGACAACAAAATATAATAGTCTGTCTGGCAATAGTATTTAATAGTCTGTGTGGTATTAAAGATTAAAATTTATTTATTTCACGTATGGATGAGATGATAAGTTATTTATATTTAAATTCTTATTATACTATTTGTTATTGAAGTATCATTTAATGTTTATTTATTGAGTATGCAAAATTACTCCTTCGCATTTAATTTTCTTTCAAGAAAAGTAAACTAGACATTGCATCTTATCTGCATTTTAAAGTTTTTATCTAGCAGTCTAATAAAAGTTGGACCAGTATGCAGTCTGTTAACATTCTGGTTTGTTTAGCCATGTTTATTTTGTTGTAAATAGTTATTATGTTGTGATATAAGATATATAGTGTTCAAAACAATTGAAGAAAGGTCTTTTAATGTTAATAGAATGATATGGGAGAATTTTAATGATATTTTTTCATTTTAGTACTTCATACTCTATGGATGAGTGAATATATATGCTTAGAAATGATGTTAAATATGGATTAATTACTCAAGTTACCTAACAATCTGAGTAAAGTTAAGTAAAAAAAAAGTTTGAAAAGGGAGGTCACACATCCTCCCTCTGATCAACCACCCGCCACAGATAATCATGCGAACGACAAGGCCGATGGACTCTTGTGATTTTTATGTACTTATGTGCTTTGTGATTTTTTTTTCATATACTTTATACATTATACTTTATGATATTTTTTTTCATTTATACTTTGTGATATACAGTCAGATAATTATATTAATAATAATATAATCTTTTTATATTTTATTATTATGACATGTTCCATTAAAAAATAAAATATAGATTTCAACATATATGTAATAAGTAACAAATAGTCACTAGCAAAAAAATTAAAAATAAACTAGTGACGTATTTTATAAATCTTTCGCTTAAATACTCAAAATAGCGACAAAGTGATTGTCCATCGATAAAGTGGATGATTCTTGGGAATTAGCGATAGAAACCTTTCGTCACTAAATTAACAACGGAATTCCTTTGTTATTCCATCACTAAAATAGTCAGAGAATTTGCTAAAACTTTGTTCCGTTGCTAATTTCACATGATGTGGATCCACACAATAGCAATCACTGTAAATCCACTGCTAAATGTATTGAGGTACCCAACAAAATTCATCGTTGTTTCATTCAGCAAGGACAATTTTAGCGATGACTAATCCGTTGCTAATCATCATTATATATATATATATATATATAGAGAGAGAGAGAGAGAGAGACTCACACATACCCAACAAAATTCGTTGTTTCATCAGTGAGGACAACTTTAGCGACGACCCTGCTAATCTTCATTAGCGAAAGATTTTGTCTATCGCTAAATGGCTTTAACTTTGTAATATATATGTGCAATCATTTTTTGAAATAAAATCTTATTTTAAAAACACTAGTATTCTAAATTCAACACAAATAAAAACTGAGTTTAAAGTTTATCCATGCAGAATTAACTTTAAATCTGTCTCAAAAACTTCAAGATACTGAAAAAAGAAAAAAAAAAAGTCAATTGGATAAATCGTTTGTCGAAACTCTGTTTTTGAGTGCATTCGCTATTTGACCGATGACCGATAGAAAATATAGGTTTACCACTAGATATGTCTCGATATCTGAGTTTTTTTTTTTTTGGTACTTGTCTTGTGACTTAAAACTTCTTCGTTTGTATGAAATTTACAATCAAAGCTATTACATAGACCAACTATAATTGCCACTTGACCAAATAATCAACCAAGTGAGGTTTTTTTTTTTTAGTTGTTAAAGTTAAAAAGTTATAAAATTATCCTTGAAATTAATATAAAAGATCAAAATAACCTTACAAGTATTTAAGTTACTGCACTCCATGAGAGGTTTACAGCAGGGAGTGTGAGGTTTACAGCAAGTAGTGCGAATTTGATAACACGTTGGCATATATGGCAGTAAAGGTAGCAAATGGTTCGAAGTTTTTTTTTTTTTTTTTTTTGTTTGTAGTCGAATTTAAGTGGGGTTATCAAGCCAAAGTGCATATAAATTTTAGATTAAAATTTAATTAATCAGGATCAAGTTATTCATAATTTGAATTTTAAATAATATTATTTTAATAATTTAAATCATATCATATTAGATTAGATCATATTTGGACATATTAATGAATTATATTGATCTTAACTATAAGATTTTTTGAATTGATTGAGTTAAATCATTTTCAAATTTGGTGCTATTCGAAACAAATTATAAATCATCTCAAATCATAATTCGGAATGGGTTAAAATCTATCATCTCTATGTAGCACCTTACTTTTTTCATGTGGATCCCATAATTTGGAAGGACTCCAAAAATTTTCAAAATATAAATGTTTATAGGGTCTCAAATTTCTTCAATTAAAATGAAATATAAATCATAAAATCAAATGATAAAAGATATGTGCTCTAAATGGAGGACCCCAAAATTTTCTAAGATATAAACATTAACAATTTAAGACTCGAAATTTCTCCAACTAAGATGAAGTATGAATTATATCTATTAAGTGAAATGGCAAAATACATGCATTTCTTTTTTAACTTCAACTATGCAGCACTAAAATTTTAATGAAGATACTTTGAAATTATTATTTGAAAACCTCCATTTATTTGCACTAATGAAAAGAAAATTCTTTTTTATAAGAAAAATATTATTTTCTCTCTGTTGCAAAATCCTCTCATTGTATCAATATTTCACTTAATTGTAATTAATTTCAATCTTCAATGGCAATCAATTTTAATTTTATTTTATTAAGAGAAAAAATAAATTTCAATTTAATTTAATTTTGTATTTCTTTATTATTTAGATTTCTATTACTTCACTATATTAAGTAGTTGATTAGTTTTGCTCTTCTACAGTCATTGTGCAAGATAAAGTCTTATTTCAAATTTATCAAAATTTACTTCTTAAAAATCAAGTACTACATTTTCATTTTATTTAATGTAATTTTATTGTCTTTTATCATTTTTTTAATAAAATTGTATACTAAAATATATGAATTCAAACATAAGAAATGAAAGAAAAAGAAAAAAAAAAAAAAAAGCAAATGGCAATCAATTTCGCTTAATTTTGGTTTTATCTAAAGTAATTTTTATCATCTTTTATTTTATTTTTAATAAGAACATCTACTAAAATATATGAATTCAAATATAAGAAATGAAAGAAAAAGAAAAAAAAGTGAAAATGTCTATTTCACTTTTTTATTTTAATTTTGTACTATTCATTTTATAATTTTATAATTTGAATAAAAGTAATTTGTTAGCAAAAAAAAAAAAAAAAACATATCATGCAATGATTTTGCCTCAGGCCTCACTTTGAGTGACCTCGACTCTGCTCCTTTGATTTCCCTTAAATAAAATTAGCCCTGTAAATTAAAATAATCTAATTCAAATAAAAAAAATACATAAAATTAACACAACCTAAAAAATAATCCCGTCCCACTCATTTGCCACTCTACATATATGGAATAAGTTATTATGGTGACCCATTCTCCTCACCCCTGTATTTCGAAGCTAAGGTTAAATAAGTGGCCTTTAATTTGATCCGTATTGTAAGGCTGTAAAAGAAGATGGACTTTATGCTCGTGACTTTTTTTCCCCCCTTATTCCTTCTGATAAAAGCGATGGGACGGGAGAAATCAGAATTAGATCCCAATTGCGGTTCTCCCTTATGGTATCATATTGTTGTTCTGCCTCATAAGCGTTTAATGACTTTTGATGGCTTTACTTTAGCTCCTACCATGGGTTACATTCACAGGCTAACTGACCTGTATCATGAACCAAACAAAATTTGAGTTACAATTTTTTATTTGATCCGAATTTTTTAAAATTTAATTTAAATTCAATTCTATTTAAAAGAAAATTTAAAATGATTTAAATTTAAAATTTTTGAATTAAATCCATTTCGACCCTAATTTGATTTAATTCAATTTTAACTCAATCTGCAGGTCGATTTGAATGATTTGATTTAAATGATTAAAATATTTAAAATTTATTTAAAATAAAAATATTTTTTATTTTAAAATTAAAATTATGAGTTACCTTATTTAAATTATTAAAATATTTAAAATTTATTTAAAATGAAAAAATATTTTTATTTAAAAAAATTAAAATTTTGAGTTACCCAATCTAATGATACTCACGACTTGAAATAATCCAAATTCTTTTTGTACATCAATATTATTACTTGAATTTGTCCAAAAAAAAAGTGATTTGAAATCATCCCGATCCAAAGTTGATCTAGTCTAAAAATAATTCAATCTGAATTTATAATATTTAACCTATTTGTTACCTCTAAATAAAATCATTTCCATTAAAAAAATAAAAAAAAAACCCATTTTTTTTGTCCCTCAAAATCTTGTGCTCAATCAACCAATAATACTAGTTTCGAAAGCTAAGTTTATTAGAGTTAATGCTTGTTTAAGATAGTTGATGAATATAATTAATAGCTGATAACCAGTAGTTGATAACGGTTTGATATTAAGTGTTTGGTAAATTTTATTTAGTTGTTGTTATTAATTTGTAAAATGATTAATAATGATATAATTTTAATATTTTATGTATTGAATTAAATAAATAAAAATAAAATTTCACATATATTTATAAAGTATTATTTTAAAACTTAGAATACTAAAATTATTATTTTGTATTTATGAAATTTTAATAATTATTTTTTGTTAATGTTAATTAGTATATATTTTTCGTAGTTAGAATATCCTACATATAATTTTTTTATAAAACTTATATATAATATCTAACCTATTTGTTACCTCTAAATAAAATCATTTTCATTAAAAAATTAAAAAAACCCACCTTTTTTTTTGTCCCTCAAAATCTTGTGCTCAATCAACGAATAATACTAGTTTTGATTGCTAAGTTTATTAGAGTTAAGACTTGTTTAGGATATCTGATAGATATAATTGATAGGTGATAGGTAATAGTTGATAACGATTTGATATTAAATGTTTGGTAAATTTGTTTAATTGTTGTTGATCTTGTGCCCAATCAACCAACAATACTAGTTTTGATTGCTAAGTTTATTAGAGTTAAGGCTTGTTTAGGATATCTGATAGATATAATTGATAGGTGATAGCTAATAGTTGATAACGATTTGATATTAAATGTTTGGTAAATTTGTTTAATTGTTGTTATTAATTTGTAAAATGACTAATAATGGTATAATTTTAATATTATATGTATTGAATTAAATAAATAAAAATAAAGTTTCACATATATTTAGTATTATTTTAAAACTTAGAATACTATAATTATTATTTTGTATTTATGAAATCTTAATAATTATTTTTTGTTAATGTTAATTAGTATATATTTTTAGTAATTAAAATATCCTATATATAAGTTTTTTATAAAACGTATATATAATAATTAAAAATAAATTATTTTTTATATAAATAATTAACATATAATATAATTTAAAAAATAATTTTGATTTTTCTTTAGATATTATTACAAAGATTCAACGATAATCTTGACTTTTCTTTAATTATTACTGCAGAGGTTTAGAAAAAATTTCAAATAAGAGTTGATAAAAATAGCAATTTATTGGAGTTATATCCACTATCAACTATTATTTTGTATAGTTTACCAAACATCTATTTTTTAGCCGTTGAGTGAGAAATATCTATCAACAACATTTATTAGTTGCACCAAATGCCATCCTTTATTGTTTAAATCCATGCTCAAGTGAAATTAGTGGGTAAATTATTTCAATAGACATTGAATTATGATAAAAAAATTTATTTCGGCCATTAAAAATTGATTTTATTCAATTATATCACTTAAATAGGATTATTATTTCATTAACATATTTCAAACAAATTAAGAATTTTTGAATTGCACAAAAACCACAAATAAATAATAAAATATGATAATTGAATTTTAATTCGCATAATTACAAAACAAATAGACTAATATTAATTTTTATATAGCGATGAAATTAAATTTTCAATTTGACTAGATTACATTAATTACAATAGTGATCATATTCAAATGATTTAATTGAATAAAATTAATTTTTAATAATCATAATAATATTTTGATTGTAATTCAAGTAACTCTAATAAACTGCCCGGAATTAAAATTGTTATCATGTGTTATTAGGTGTTCAATAGGATTAATAATGAAGTTGTGATGGAAGTGGAAAAGATCAAAAAGTCTCCATGGTATGCCATGCCGATTGCAAAATCATGTCACTAATGATGGGTGAAAATCTCTGTCTGATCATGTATGAGGCCAAATTAATAACAACAAGATCACTATATATATATATATATATATATATATATATATATATATATATATATTTCCAACAGCAACGATAATATATATATATATATATATATATATATATATTTCCAACAGCAACGATAAAATTATCATTAATCAAGGAGGATCAAAAACATCTTCAACAAGGTCACTGTATTCATAGCGCAATCACCATGTTCATACCAATGGTCGACGAAGTGAGTTTGGACCACCTTATTCTAAAAATAGTAGAATTTCTTTCAACCGAAAAGTAGTAACATCCAAGGGTTTTTTTTTTTTTTTAATTATTATTATCAAGGCCAAACCACGCTGCTTTATTGAATTGAAATATCTGTCAAATGAGGCATACAGAGGCAAGGTGTGACACCAGATGGCAGGCCTATCAGAAAACACAGAAAATTTGGGAAGAGTATGTGCAACTTCATTCCAAACTCTTGGCATATGAACAGAAGACGTGTTCCCAGTTAGATCCAAGGTTGATATATAGGCATTTGGTTGAGGTTCTATTTCTAGGTGTTGTGACCGCATCCTGCAAATCATACCCAAACACCTGGAGTCAGTGGTAAATGTGAGGTCAGCAATGTTAGAATTGTTGTATATATAGGTTATACATAAAATTGAAATAGTAGCAATCTCACATTGCTTTATATAAGTTGGGTTTGATCTTTCAAACTAAATTGAAAGATGAAAAAAAAAATAGAGGGTAAATTTAGTTTAAAATTGGCTTAAGAAAACAATTATATAGTGTGAATAATACTGTGTATATATTATTATTATTATTGTTATTATTTAATTAATTATTTCAAAACAATTTTGTTTTTGAGTAAAAGAATTAATTGCATTGAGAAACTGAATGAGAAAACATCAACTAGGTTATCTCAGTAAGGATATCTTTAACAAGAACCAAACAATCAGATTGAAAAGATAGTTTAACTAAAGCCTTTGCTACTCTATTGGCTCACGTAAAATTCAACAACACAAAATGCTTTAGAAAAGAGAAAGAAGGACCTTAACATCAGATGCTAAATGACCTGCATAACTAAGCTCATGGCTTAGAGAGTTAATCAGGATGATAGCTTTTTGACGATTCCTTTCAGCTATAATGGATGTAATACCAAATGCTTTTGCAACCTATTACCAAATTTAATAGCAAAAAACTCACTAATCTCAGCATCTGCTATGGACTCTATTATTTTGTAAGCAGAACCGACTACCTCACCATATCATTCTGGATAACAACTCCTAACCCCACACCAATATCGTCACTCATAGTCGCATCAATGTTGACCTTAAAAATGTTTGGGCTTGGTTTCCAACATGTGACTCTGATGGAAAGTGGAATTAGGAGGCAACACAACATCAAGAGGTAACTTTGTGATAATTTATATGAAAAATGATAGATGTAACTTCTCGCTAAATCTATACCTATAATATTATAGCATTTAAGGTGATGTATGTGTAACAACCATTTTCATTTACAAATCATGACATTTATATCCAAAAATATATATGCATAAAGGTTGATTTTTCATACATACTCAATCAAACATGTATTTAATGTACATATATTTTAACTAATGCTCAAGACTAGTGACCATAAATTGGTTCGTATCAAAATATATGTACATGACACAAGGAGAGGAAAGAGTTGGAATTTAGCCGACGACCTATGGTCCATGTGTCTTTATACAAAACTTTATACACCAAAGTATCCAAACTCTATGCTTCAATATCTGAAAAATATAATTGCGATTTGGTGAGTCGCGACTCCATGAGTAAAAACAATAATCAGATTTTTATGACACAACCAACAATAAAATATCATCAAAATACATTACAAGTATAAGAATTGACTATGCAAATGCAAATGTAATAGATTGATTTTGTCATGACCTTGCAAGGAAAATACTGCTATCAAAAATTCATGTGATTCAAGTGACATTTGATTTTGCTAGTCAGCATATAACAAATGGATCATTTTATAAATAACATGTGCCAATAGGATATATAGATCCCTTTTCCAAGTGATTTGCAAGTGTTTATGAGCCAGTCACAACATCATTTTAGTTTCATATGCTAGTATTTTATCCACAATGGTGTACCAAGTAATCATGAAGATCATATAAATCTCACTTGACTTGTATTCACATGTAAAATGTTACAATTCAATCACATATACACATGGATCTAGTGTTTATGCATATTTTCCTTATATGGCAGCCTGACCATGCAAGTATGTCAAAATGATTATGAATGTTTGGTATGCAACTATAGTGGACCTAGTGTTTATGCATATTTTTCTTATATGGCAGTCTGACCTTACTACACTCTCATAGAAATAACTATAGATATACTTATCCAAATGACTTTATTCTTTTTTTCAAATATACTAGACACATAATGATACAACATAGTCAAATTTCAAGCAAATATAAGACATATAGAAAATATGGTGAATTTTTGAATTTTACTCTATTTCAATGTCATCTCAGTCTGAGTAAGTATTACATTCTTGGATATATCTCAAATTGTACAAATCCAATTGCAAAACAGATTTACCAAATATTACAAAACACATAAAGAAACATTTTTTTATGTTTTACTCATTATCTAATTCAGTCTATAAAATCACCAAAACAAATGACCAATCTCAGGGTGAGTAGGTTATCAATATGTTGATAATCAGTCATGATGAAGGGGCAATATCTCATCAACCATGATAAATTTGGCAAAAATATTTTATAGTAATATAGATAAGACATAAATATACAACTTTTAAGTTTAACACATTACCAAATTCTGACTCTATGGCTATCAAATTTTTGGAAAACAAAATTATAAAACTAATGACGTTTTATTAGGTTCAGGGTCAATCACAATCAATGAGCCATATTTCTTTCCAGACAACAAATAAAGCAAAACTGATTTATAGGTATTTATAGGAGATATAAGCCTATAAATTTCATGTTTTGCACTTTGTGTCTAAATCAGAACATAAGGTGAAAAAATATATGAAAACAGTCAGACTGAGGAGATTTCAGTTGGTTATGAACCAACCCTAATAAAGGAGTCATATCTCCTCACACACACCAAATTAAGTAAAACTGTTTTACATGCATTTAGAGGGGTATAAAGCTACAACTTTCATATTTTACACTTTCCCTAATTTCTCTTCTAGTGTTACGAAATTGTGGGTACAAAATTTGTTCTAACAACAAAACCAACACAATCAGCTCTTGTTTCTTTTGAGCTTCAACCTTCATACATGAGCTCTACCACAAATTACTCCATAATTCTTCCTAATCATGCATGTTTAACATGTTATGAGGGAGGAATTTCATGTGGAAAGAAGATAAAATCACTTACCTCTTTTGCCAAAACTATTAAAGCTTAGGGTTTCTTCCAAGCTAGCTCACTATTCTCCCTCTCCTTCTTCTTTTTTTTCTTCTTCTTCCTCCTTTCTTCATTTCTTACTTTCTATTTTCTACACTCCCCCACATTTTTGGCTCTCCAATTTGATTGTAAAAGATGACAAATTTAATTTGTATACCTACCCTAATAAGACAAAATCATGGTGTCTCACTACCATTGGTTGGCAGTTCAATATTCCTCTTTTAGTCTCTTTTCTTCACTCTTTCATCACCTTTATTCATTTCCTAATCTTTATATGCTCCTCATACTTTTAAATAAACTCTAAAACACCATTATTTATGATACTATATCATACACATAGCATTAGATAATTTGTCTGTAACTATACAAACATTACATATATGTTCAAGTGTTCTAAATGTAATGGTGCGAGTGTCATCGTTGTGTTTATCCAATTCACATATCTAAATGATCATTTATCCATTGCATATGTTCATGTGGGATTGCAAATCATTTATGCAATAAATATGTTCATGTAAGAATGTTAATGAATGTGGATAGGGACATTATAGTATAGTTATTTTTTTTAATATCAAATATGGAATTTATTCACTTAAACGTTCACTTTTGTAGTTTGTTATTTAATTAAATATCTTTTGTATTTATTTTTTGTATTTTGTAAAAAAATACCAATGAATGATCAGAACTCTGATAGCAATAGTGATCATATTAAATTACATTTAACTTCATATTTTAGATATAAAATTTATTCACTTCATTTATAAAAAAAAAAATGTTATTCCTTTACTTACTTTTTTTTACATTGTTTAACAAATTTTATATCTTGAAAAAAAATGCTAAAGTAGTCAAATGTTGTCTTAAATGCTACAAAAACCAGGTGTAATCTCTCGCTACACTTGTCTTGTTTGAATTTATATAAATATGAGATAGCCAACTATATAGTTTTTTATTTTGTTCATTGATTGCAAATCTTATCTTGATTGTAAAAAAACATTATGTTTTCTCCAAACTATCTACAATAACATTAGGAATACATCTTTAGAAGAATCTTGAAGATCATTGATCCTATAACCCAATCCACCAATTGTTAATGTTGTTGCATATTAGCCCACCGAAATGGTCTTACTTGCCACATTGAGATCACCTAAGGGCATCTTATATACATGTTAGTCTATCTCTATCTGCCCCTTCATTATTTGCATATTACTTCATAATCAATACCCATTTGAGCCAAATAAGATGAAACTGCCATTAAGGATTTTAGCAATATCCATACAAAGTGTTGTTCTCCAAGAGGTAATTTGTCTTTCCAAGCATGTTTTTAGATGAAATCATTTAACTAATCATTACTGGATAAAGAAGAGTTTGATGCAAGATATTTAATTTCAATAGGAACTTGATACTCACTCCTTATTGTATATGATTGGTGTTTGGTATGTTGTCATACTCAACAATTGTTTAGCTTGTTATTTGAAATTAGGATAGCTACAATTTTTTATCAAATTCAAATGGCAACATGATTTACTTGATCAAGTCAACCTTCCATTATACCCATCGTCTATAAAAAGGAAACATTAGAGGAAATATTAAGGACAAAGATTGGAGACCGTAACTTAAATCCATTCTGGTTTGGGAACCAAGGGTCATTCTAAATATGAATAATTTTCCCATCCCAAATTAGCCAATGTAAACCTCTTTCTATAATTTCCTTACTTGCATAAATGCTTCTCCATGTATAACTTAAGAGATAACATTTTAGTTGCCTAAAGAAAACAACTTAAACATCTTAGTCAATAAGAAATCTTTTCTTTATTTTCAAAATAGCTTAAACATCTAACCTTGAAATTAAGAGTTTTAGCTTCAAATAGTTAATTTTTGTCCATTAGGTGCTTTAGTTGCTCCTCATCCTTAGGAAGAATACAAATTCTTCTTAAGATTTTGCTAACCATTAGATGGTTTAATGAGCACATATCCTTATATTTACTTTTTATGAAGCTTTGAGGTTCGAACATCAAATCAAGTTCTTCGGTAACATGAATAGCTCCTCATCCAAATCTACCTTCATTGTTTCTATCTGAGCCCTTTTAGTTAAAGACAACTCTTTCTCTTTCTCTATTGACTTCCTTACCTTGGAGGTGGCAAGTAGCTTGGGCTCCTTGGGTTTCTATGGCTTGGTCACTTTTGGTTTTCTATAAGTTTTTGCTTGCTGGTCACCTTCTTCACTCAAGTTTTTTATGTGTTTGCCCCTCTTACTTAACTTGAGCTACTTTGTGTCTAGCATTTCCTTCTTAATGGCCTTGAATTCCATATCTATAAAACACAAATATATATCAATATGTAATTTATAGTTTAAGCAAATAAGATATGCCAAATAATTGATTGATTGATAAGGTGATATTTTCTATCAATTTGAAGAGGTCTGTAGGATCTTCTTCAGCTTATAGCCTTCATGCCATTTCCTTCTCCTTTTCAGATATGGTGATGAAAAACTCTCACTCCTCCTTTGTCAACCACTTAGTGGGAAATGACACATCTTTCATGTAACTCACTGTAAAAAACTTATATCTACATTTTTTGATGGAAAAGAGGTAATGACTGAATACCTTGTCATGGGCTTGGTGATCAAGTGGCAATGATCCTCCCTAGCTTGGTGCATAATCGTATATAGGTGTTTCAGCACACCTTCCGTTAAGCTTATATCTTTCTCTCAAACTAATAGGTACATCCCTATCAGTTTGTTGATGTCATTCAATGGTATTTGTAAGACAATAAGCTTTAATGCTCTTAACCTCTTATTTGCATTGGGTTTTTTGAATGGTTGATGGGTTTTTTAAAGTTAAAAAATTCTCACACCTTGTTTGAGAAACTCATTCCCATAGTAAAGTAAGGGTTTGAAAGGCTTAAAAATCTTCAAAAACCTTCGTTTTCTCAACTCACCAATTTGGTGGGTTAAGGAGGGTTCTTTTTTTTTTTTTTTTTACTTTATCTACTTTTAATTATTTTGACTTTTCTATCCTTATTTTATTTTTATAATTCCTATTTAGTCATCTTATTAAAAACATACATATGTAGATGGTATTTTAATAATTTTCATATAAAATCTTCATTAAAACTTAATTTCTAACCAAACAAGAGAGACTATAAATCATACTCTATCCTACCTTTTTTCTACATAGGATAATGTTATTATTAACATTACCATATTTTAAAAGCCGTACCTTACTTTATCCTTTATTTTCCCAACATAGTGTAAGATCTCTTTTAGGAACTATGATAGTGGTAACCTAATGAGGGATGAGCACAACTCGGTCCAACGGAGATTTATAAATCTCCGGTGTTGGATTAAAATTTCATTAATTTTAAAATGAAGAATCAGAACTGTATCAAATTTTTAGTTCGATTCAGTTTGGTTCGACTCAATTCCTTACGAATTCAAGATGGTTTAGTTTTGTTCTTTTGTTCTTTAGTACTAGTTCAGGTAATTAGTTATTTTAATTTATTAAAAATTAAACTTTTCATTTTTAATTTTTATAACAAAATAAAATAAATTTATATTTCTCATTTTTAATTATTCAAGGAATAAAATAAATAAGTAATAATTTAACAAATAATAACTAATAATTTATATATTTAATGCCAAATTGAAATTATTTTTAATGTTTACGACTACTTTATTAATAATTAATAGATAGTCTAGCTAATTGTTATTAAGAGTAGTAATTATTAGTACTATATACTAATTGAGTGGATTAACCGGTAAAACTAATAGTTAGAATATTTATTTAGTTCATATATATGTGTGTGTGTGTATATACACGCACAAAATATATATA
>CATIWR010018631.1:0-23656 GCA_949677035.1 Omphalea diandra | reverse complement strand
CATAAAAGGCTTAGACATGCAAGCATGAATCTCCTGCAAAGCCTATCTAAAGGAAAGTTAGTGGAAGGTCTTCCCAAGCTAAATTTCATTAAAGACAAGACATGTGGTCCTTGCCAAATGGGGAAGCAACATCAAGCCTCCCACAAAGCTAAAAATATTGTAAGTTCTTCTAGACCTCTTCAACTAATTCATATGGACTTGATAGGACCTACTAGAAGTGTTAGCTTAGGTGTAAAATATTATGCACTAGTCCTAGTTGATGATTACTCTAGGTTTGCTTTGGTGTCCTTGTTAGCTCATAAGAATGATACTTTTAATGCTTTCAAAAGTTTTGCAAAAAGAGTTCAAAATGAAAAGGGTTACTTCATTTCTTCTATTAGAAGTGACCATGGAAAGGAATTTCAAAATGAGTCTTTTGAAACTTATTGTTTATAGAATAAAGTTTTCCATAATTTTTCAACTCTTAGAACACCACAACAAAATGGTGTTATAGAGAGAAAAAATAGAACACTAGTAGAAATGGCTAGAACCATGCTCAATGAGTATTCTTTACCGAATTACTTTTGGACCGAAGCCATTAATACTTCATGTTATATTACAAATAGAGTTTTTAAAAGACCCATTCTCAATAAAACATCTTATGAGCTATGGAATGGTAGAAAACCCAAGACATCATACCTAAGAGTATTTGGATGCAAGTGTTATATATTGAATACCAAGGATAATCTTGGGAAATTTGATTTGAAGACTAATAAAGGTATATTGTTAGGCTATTCCACCCCTAGCAAGACATATAAAGTCTTCAATAAGAGTTCAATGGTTGTTGAAAAGTCAAAGGATGTTGTTTTTGATGAATCTAGTAAACTTGATCTTGGAAAAGGTGTTTTTGTTGATGATCTTATAAGTGACTTTGAAAAGTTGGAATTGGAAGACACTACAAGAAAAGAGGATAAAAACAAGAAAAGAGGTGAATCATCAAAAGTAGATGAGGAGCCACAACATTAACAAGAAGATGAGCCAAGTCAAGGTCTACCCAAAGATTGAAGATTCTCTAAATATCACCCCATGGACTTGATCATTGGTGATACCTCCAAGGGTGTAAGTACTAGATCACAACTTCATCTTTTAGATAGTAATCTTACTTTTATTTTTAAACTTGAGCCAAAATTAATTGATGAGGCTCTTGATGATGAGAGTTAGGTAATTGCTATGCAAGAAGAACTAAACCAATTTGAGAGAAACAAGGTATGAAAACTTGTCCTTAGGCCTAAAGAACACTCCATTGTAGGTTGTAAATGGGTTTTTCGAAACAAATTAGATGAGCAGGTCTTATCATAAGGAATAAAGCTAGATTGGTTGCTAAGGGATACAACTAAGAGGAAGGCATAGATTATGATGAGACTTTTGCCCCCGTTGCAAGATTAGAGGCCATTAGGATACTTTTAGCTTTTGCATGCCACGTGAATTTTAAGCTTTTTCAAATGGATGTAAAAAGTGAATTTTTGAATGAAATTATTGAAGAGGAAGTCTATGTTGAACAACCTCGCGGTTTTGAGTCACATTGTTTTCCCAATCATGCTTTTAAATTAAATAAAGCCTTAAATGGATTGAAACAAGCTCCAATAACTTAGTATGAAAGGCTTAGTTCATTTCTTTTGAAAAATGATTTTGAAAAAGGAAAGGTTGACACCACACTATTTATTAAAAAGCACAAGCATGATACACTAATTATATAAATTTATGTTGATGATATCATTTTTAGTGCTACTAATGAGTCTTTTTGTGAGGATTTTGTTAAGTGTATGGCTAGGGAATTTGAAATGAGCATGATGGGAGAGCTCAAGTTCTTTCTCGGTCTACATATTAAGCAAACCAAAGAAAGGATCTTCATCAACCAAGCCAAATACACAAGGGAGATACTCAAGAAGTTTGGCATGGATGGTTGCAAAGTAGCCAAAACCCCCATAAGTGGTACCATCAAGCTAGACAAAGATGAATCGGGTAAGATGGTAGATGAAAAGAGATATCGGGGTATGATTGGATCTCTACTTTATCTTATTACTTCTAGGTCGGATATCATGTTTAGTGTATGTATGTGTGTTAGGTTCCAATCGTCTTCTAAAGAGTCTCATTTAAATGTTGTTAGGAGAATTTTTAAGTATTTACATGGCATAATTCACTTAGGGTTATGGTATCCTAGGGATTCATCCTTTAATCTCATAGGATATTCAGATGCAGATTATGCAGGTAGTTTATTAGGTAGAACAAGCACTTCCACGACTTGCCAATTTATAGGAGAATGCCTAGTACCTTGGTTTAGCAAAAAGCAAGTGTTGATTGCCTTATCCACCGTATAAGCCAAGTATGTTGTTGCACCCAAGTCCCTTGGATGAAACAACAACTGAAGGATTTTGGCAAAGTGATTGATCACATTCCTATTAAATGTGATAACACTAATGCTATTAATCTCACTAAGAATCCCATCCAACACTCTAGGAGCAAACACATAGATATTAGACCCCATTTCCTAAGAGATCATGTCCAAAAAGGTGATGAATTGTTAGAATTTATTGACACAAATCATCAACTTGCGATTATTTTCACTAAACCTCTCAATGAAGAAAGGTTGAACTTCATTAAGAGAGAATTGAGAATGCATGATGGTAGTTCCTTAAAGTGAAATATTTGATCTTATGTATGATTGCTATGTGTGTTGATTATTATTTGTTGATTGGTGATAATTATATGTGTGATTATTGAATTTAATATATGCTAATTAAGATGTCTTAATTTTACATTGCAATGGATCACATTTTTTCAAAACTTAACTTTCCATACTTATCCTTGCTGACTCATAATTTGCGATCGTTATCTTCTATTCACAGTCGCAAATTATAAGTCCAAGTTACCCAATGGTCAAACATCAAATCGCAGTCACAAGAATCAAGCTTCACTGTAAATTTTGGTTAAGAATTCAAATTTTTTACCATTATAATGCATATTCTCGAGAAATTTTTATCCGTTACTCACATTTTTTAAAAATCGCGGTCACGATCCTGAAATTCGCGAACACGAATTTGAGTAACTGCCAAGCCATTAAATGATTTGACTTCCAACCATGTCTAACTCTTCATTAATCCAATTCTAGTCATTTCTAACTGTTTACACACCCCTTCAATGGATATATAAACCCCCTAAATAGTTATTCTCATCACTTCATTCTACTCCAAAACTATTATCCTTTCAAAACTCTCTAAATTCTCAAATTCTCTCCATCTTCTACAATGGCTCCCAAGAAGATTTCAAGAGCATAAAAGGCCAAGGTTGTGGCTCAGCCATCTGCACCCCCCTACACTCCATCTAATGAAGGGCATCACAAAGAGGAGAAAGAATTCTACAAGGTAAATTCTTCAAAAATCATCCTCCCCAACAAAATGCCTTCTACTTTTCTGTTATAGACTCTAGGTATAAATGCAAAGATTTGTGCATTCCTTTCAAACTTGGGTGGGAATGAGTTCATCTTTCGGGATGAACCTGGTTACAAAGAAGTTGTTAAGGAATTCATGTGCACTGCTCAATTGAGTCGCAAAGCAGATTCTTGAACGGGGCAATACGGGTTAGTTTTTCGGGCCTTTGGTGATCCATATTTCATTACCTTTGAACAACTTTCCTCCCTTTTCAACCTTCAAGTCAGAGAAACATTCCTTTTATTATCTCCACTATTGATGTCATATATTTTGAATTATGGTCGAAAATTTCCAGTGAAACCAAATACGACCCAAAAACCTCCATAGCCAAATACATAAAAACCCTACCTCTTTGGATACTCCATCGTGTCATCACCTTTTTCGTAAATGCTAAAGGTGATGGTAATGAGAAAGTATCACAAAAGGACTTGACATTTTTTTTTTTTGCCTTGTCAAAAATAAGCCAATTCAAATCGGTCGGTATTTTGTGGTTCAATTAATCTATATGAGCACCAAATCTAAAAGCCAATTCCTTCTGCCTTCACACATAACAGAGATCTATCACTTTGTAGAAGCACTTGATGAGGAAAATGAAAAATTTCTCACTAAGAAACTCCTCTCTTCTCAAAACTTTCTTAACCTCACCTACCTCATAAATGCCAAATCATACACCTAGACACATATGTTTATACCCTGGGTGCTTTTGAGGCTAAGAAAATGGAATCTTCCCAAGCGTCTAAAAGGAAGAGGCTTATCATTGAAGAAAGAGCCCTACTAGTCCCCCCTCCTCAACCAAAAGCCAAATCCAAACTGTCTCTTGCCACCATTAACCAAAAATTGGACAAGATGATGAGAATTATGAAGAGGCGATTCCTATTTCTCTCACATCTTCATAGTGGCATGGTGCATTTGTAAGAAAAGTTGGATGTTCCTCCTTGCCATCTTCTAGACTTTACTGAATTTGAAGATACTCAAGAAGAAGAAGGAAATGAAGAAGTTGAGGATGGAGATAAAATAGAAGGTGACAATAATAAAGAGGAAGAATAAACTTCTGGAGATGATGATGACTCTCCAACATTTTAGAATAGGAACTCTTTGTACTTTCTTTTTTATTTTAAAATGAAAACCTTGTGATCTCATAATTTGTTTATGATTGAATAAGAAATGTTTCTTTAAAATTCCTTGTCTTATGTGATTGATGGAATTTAATTTTATAATTGCATTTTTATTAATTTTACTCCATATGAACACTTATCTATTTGTTATGCATATGTTCCTTTCCCTTATGCACCCTCTTTTGGATCTTGTCAAAGGAGGAGAGATAGACACAAGAAAGAATCTAAGTCTAAGGGGGGAAAGAAAATAACTTGCAAATAATAGCATAAGTTGAGGAGGAGCATCATACTTGTCATACTTTTTTTTTTTTTTTAGAAATTTCACTTTGATTGATTAAATGCCATACTTAGGAAATTTCACACTTGATCTTTGTCCAGAAATCTCTAAGCATTCATTGAATCATATTACCACTCCAACTTCACATTCATGCGTTATTTTCCCTTAGGATCAATGTAAGTTGTCAAAATCAAAAAGGGGGAGATTGCTAGACTAAGATGGTTCATCCTAAGTCTTAGACCTCTTTTGACCTTGACAAAGGAGATTGATCAATCCTAATATTTCTATTAAGTGTTGTTTTGCAAATTAAGTTAGATTTTCAATTGAAAGTTGGATGAAGTTCATAATCTTCAAGAAGGCAAAGTTCATCCAAATTCGCGATCAATAACTTTTAATTCACGACCGCGACTTAGTTCAAGAATAGGGTGAAACTAGGCCAACCGAATTCATGGGCATCATCACTACCGTGACTCATCCAAAGATGGCAATGTCAAAGTTACAGACGAATTCGCGGTCACTATCGCGTATCTATCGCCACTGCAAATTTCATAGTGACTGAAGAGGGAATCAAATCCACAACCATAATGTGTCAAGTGTCCCAGGTATCTGTTGAAGAATAAAATTCACGAGGGCGACATTGTGGGTAGCTACCACAATTCATGAAGATGAAAATTCTCTTTTAAATAAAAGAATTCACATCTCGATGGCGCCCTGTACAAGGACTGATCGCGATCGTGAAGTTTGTAGGCAATTAGAAAGCAACAATGATATTTTCCTGATGGACCAATGAGGAAATGATGCGTGAACTAGCCGTTAGACACAAACGGGATTTTTCATAAAATTTTTAGCTCCTGTATGGGAAATTGGAATGCCACGATTGTGAATACTCAGTAGTGACCGCGACTCCTGTCTGTCATGCAATTAATGTAGAATCTACCTAGCATGTTTTGAAGATTTAATGAGCTTCATAGTCTAACATCTCTTTGGTGGGTATGAGCTATAAATATTGTACCAAACATATGTAAATAAAATAGTTCATTAACTTGTAACAAAACTCTTGCAAATTTGTTACTCATTCTTTCAATTCTTCTTTATGCTTTAAGTGATTGTTTGGTGTCAGCATTAAACACCAATTGTAATAGGTTTTAGTGTGAGCCTGTAAAAACACTTGAGAAAGGTTTTAGTATGAGCCTGTGAAAACACTTGAGAGAGGTTTTAGTGTGAACCTTAGAAAACACTTGTAAAAGGTTGTTGGGTGAGCCTTGAAAACACAAAGTGTAAAAGTTAGGTGTGAGCTTGGAAACACCATTTTGAGTGAGTAAAACACATAATTGCAAAGAATTAGGGAGTGGACATAGGGTTGGTTAATACCCGAACCACTATAAATCTTTATGTCCCTTTTTACTCTTTCTTTATCCCTCACTTTAATTTTTATTTAAACACCAATTCAACCCCTCGCCCTTCTTGGTGCCTAGGGCCAATAACTTAGAATGGATTTTGCTAGGGTAGCCTATCAAGACACATTTTGTTAATCATTTTGGTACCTTTAACCTTATATAAAACTCAATTAAACATTTACCCTTAAGCTAAGTAATCTAGCTTGAGCTGATAGTTGTTGCATCAGTAACTTATCTAGCTACCCCTTTAACTTGCCATTTTGCATAATCTACCTAATGTCTTGCATTCTAAGAAGTTATTCAAGGAGTAACTCTTACCATACTAGTCTTTAGATAGCCCATTAGATCTAAGTAGTAGTTCAAATTCCTATAAAGCATGAAACCCAAAGTAGTTTCCAAGTACTACTTTAAACCTTTCACAAGATCTAGTTTTCAAGGTTTCCAAAAAATAAATACAACACTTTAAGAAGGAGAAAAACTTTTTCACTCAAATAATAAAGACAATTTAACTATTTCTCATAAGGTATGCTTGATAAGGTTGTGAATGTGAATAACATTTTTTGAGAAGCTTATTCTTTAAACTCTATTTTGAAGTTATCTCTTGCAAGCTTTGAATAATGAATTACTCTTTATTTACTTTTTTTATTGAGAAAAGCTTTCACAATAGAATACTCATTCAATGGAACACTTCTTTATGTGTTTCTATTGAGAATGAGTCTTTTTATAGTCTTAAACAAAGAACTAGCCGTTAAAGAAAGAAATGTCACTTCACATTACATCTAAGAGTAAATAACGTACAGTAAGACATTTTTACACCCATTGCTAAGGCATTAAACATCATTGATTGCATGCAAACAGGTGGTTGTCAAATAAAATACACCTTTAACGGTCATTAGGTTTATTGAAACGCCCATTGGGACTAGCTGTTAGAGAGAACTTGACTTAAGGCTCCTCCTTTGACTTTCATATAAGTTAAATGCACTTTATCTTCAATGATCATTGGACATAAACAATGGTCATTACTTTTAAACTTCATTGCTCAATGGAGGAAGATCAATGCCTATTGTTGATTCCTACAAAGTGTGAACTTGATGCTCTATTTTACAAGGTCTCTAGAAATCCTTCAATGGTTGTTGGAGGATTCTTAATGCCTATTAGCAGCACCTTTAACACCTATGGAGATATGAGTGTCCCTTGTTCAGGGGTCTAAAGCTTATAGCTCAAATTGGAGCATTTTCCATCGCATATTGGTGATCTTCCAATACCCGTTGGACATACCCAATGCTTATTGAAATATTGAGTGTGCCTCGTTAGGAGATCTTGAGGCTTTGGCATGACTAAAGAGTTTTTTCAAAGACTATTGTGAAGGACCAATGCTCATTTCAAGTTTTAGAGATTTTTTCTCAATTTAAGGCACTTTGTCCAACACCTCTTGTGAAAATGCAACACTTCTTGTGAGGGCAAGATCAACACCCACTGTGAAAATGCAATGTCTGTTGTGAGGTTTAATGTGCATAGTCATGTTTGAGCAGTTGTCCAATGCCTGTTGGAAATATGGGCAATGTCTATTGGTAGGCCCAGAAAGTTGAAGTGTTTCTCCAATATCTGTTGGATAAAGACAACACTCATTGGTTTGTTAAGCTGAGTTTGTCTTGAACTTTACTGCCTAATACTTTGAGTTTTCAAACATAATTCCTTCTTTAATCATCATAGTCCAAAAAGTTAATGTACCTGTAAGATCTAACACAAATAACTTAGATATGAGTTAATTCTTGAACTTGTTTGTAATCATCAAAACAATACTTACAACCTTGAGGTTTAATAGTAATAACTTTACATCACTACATACCACTACCATCATGCCCATACATGCCCATCTTCATCTCTAAAAAACACTATCATTAAGACTAGTGTTTCATCATTGCCCACTACCCAACAAGCTTTTTTAATATTCTATTTACTTATCATGGCATGCATTCATAAGTTTTTAGATCTATTAACATAAATGATTAACTCTTTAACAACTAAGAAACTTCTCTCTCAACTAAAAGAAAATTGGAGTTTGCAGCTAAAGGTTCCAGTTGGCACTAAAACAACAACTTCAATATATGTAACATTACCTTTTCTACGCTTCCTCTGCAATACATTTCTCTCCTTCCATGGAAAATCCATAACATCATTTTAGCTTAAAGATCACAATTTATTTGAGTAAAATTAGATGTAAGGGGAACAAAGTCATAGCTCTATGAAAAATTATTGAACTCAACTTGTGTTCATTCATCACTTACAATATATGGAATATAAACCTTCCAAGACTACTAGGCAAAAGCACACAATTCTAGCAATTTTAGTCAATATGTCACCAGAAGGGGAAAATACAAAAAATAATTACTAAAGAAATGTAATGTTCTAGTAATTATTTCCTAACAAATGTCACTTTAGTAATTAGCTTCCAACCAGGCATATGTGGACCAAATTCAATGCAAAATAAAAAATTGAGTACCAAATATTTTCAGTCATCCACTTAGGAAAAATCTAGGACAAGGTAATGGAATTTATTAAGGCATAACAACTTAAGATATTGAAATCCATTGTTTAATGTTATCTCTAGATCATATGGTTACTCATAGGTTACATAACATTAATGTATAAAGGATGTTGTTGCAATTACATAAATTTTACAGTTCTTCACCTCTTCATTCTCTCATGTAATTTTTTAACTAGCTTACTCATCATTCTAATTACTGATTTAGCTTCAATCCATAAACATGCAATTCATAATTAAGAAGCAGAGAAAGGTCATGAAAATAAAGGCACATGAAAATCATAAAAACCTATCTAATCAACACTTTTTACAAATTTCATGCAACCTGTAAAATCATTTTTGAGTTTTAAGGGAAGTCTAGAAAAAATATTAAAACCACTCTCACTTGATGGAAGACCATACAAACTAATTTATATAAGACTGATAAAGAACTTTCAAACTCTCCAATTTTGTCTCTACTGAGCTCTAACCACTTCAAGTCCTTAATTCTCTTCTTTGATCAAGTTCCTTTACTTCTATTCCCCCTCTAAGATTGCCAGTTTGATGTACCCTACATTTCCTCAAACAAAAAGGTACATTATTATCTAAGAAAATAAAAAAAATAATATATGAATCATAATTCATAATACCTAATCACTACTTAATTAACACTTAAGACCCAAGAAGAAAACTGTTAGAAAATTCAAATAAAATTTAATCAAATCACTCATGCATTTGTGTTGTTTGGTTGCAGAGGAAATTTTTTGGTTACCCAAGATTGAGAAAACTACCTCAGCCTAATGAAAAGTTTTTTAAAAAATAAATAAATAAATAAATCATAAAAAATACCTTAACATCAAAATATTCATGAAATCACCACCAAAAAAAGAAGAAGAATGGATTAGTTGCAATGAGAGGAAAGGATACAACACTAACCTTTTTGTTACTAAGATGGCTTAATTTGGAGAAATAAAGAAGCAACAAAGATGGCTTCATTCGCACCAATAAAGAAGGCTTGCTTTTTAGAAACCTCAAAAGCTAAGAATGTAAGTTCATTACCTTTAGTCGACACACCAGTCGCAAAATTCGTGGTTAGGGTTTAAATTTGTCATGCTGCTTCCTAGCGTGTCCAAAACCCCCACTACTTTTCTCCTTAAATGAAACCTATACATCACAATACAACATCATAATAGTGATTTACAGTTACAAAGTATTATAGCTAAGATATGGTAGTCGAATATAAGTGTTTTGAAAGACAAGAGAAGAATTTTTTAGGTACCTTAGTAATGGCGGAGTGCCTAAAGTATGAAGATATTAATTTGAGGGATGGATAGTGAGGTATTCCATCATAGAAATCATCCAATGAAAATGCTTCTTGTCATGATTGCTTTGATGATGCGTCTTAAGACTACTTTTCCACGCTTTCTCGTCACAACCTCTAAAATATCAGTTGCTTCTTCTTACTACATTTGTTATAATCAACAACATTTCCTTCCAACTTTCCAATAGGAGCAGCTGAAAATTTAATTTTAGGGTTATTAGGGATTTTAGAAGAAGAAATAGAAGAACAAAAGGTAGATGGAAAGGGAAGAAGTGTAGGTTTTCAAATTTGGGAAAAAGAAAAGAAAAAGGAATTGTAGAATGGTAGGGTTATATATTTTAGGGATTTTGGATTTCTACAATTCAAGTATTAAAACTTGCAGACAACGACCACAACTCACGTGGTTGTTGTTTAAGTTTAAAATAGTATATACCTAGTGACCACCATCGTGGTGGTCGCTAACCTTGCCCTAATTCATCAAGGTTAGCAACCACCAAGATGGTTGTCACTAATCTTGATGAAATACATCAATTTTAGCAATCACAGGGCATGTGGTTACTAAAATTAATGTATTTCATCAAGGTTAGTGACCATAGCCTTATGGTCACTAAACTTGATAGGTATATTATAATATTAAATATAATGTATTTCATCTATTTTATAATATTAAACATAATTACATATAAATATATAAATATATTTTAATATATTTAATATATACTTATATTTTACTTATGTTATAATATATTTATTTAATTACATTATAATTACATAATTAAATATAATTATATTATAATATATTTAGTTAATTATATTTAGTTAAATTATATAATTATATTTAATTAAATTATTTTAATACATTTAATATTATTATATAATTATATATTACTATAATAGATAATATTAATATATTAGTATATTAATTATGTAAGATTATAATATATAATATAATTAATTGTATAATATTATATAATAATATTAATTATATAATATATATTATAGTATATAATTAATTATCTAATATTATAACAAATTTAATATAATATTATAATTAATTATGCATTTCATCAAATTTAGCGACCACATTGCATATGGTTGCTAAATTAGATGTCTACTAACGCTTTTAGCGACCATATATTTTGTGGTCGCTAATTTTATCACTTTAGTAGCCATATTTATTAGTCACTATTTAGAGAAAACAATATGTGGTCTCTAAATCATAGCTATTGTTGGCACCATCTCATGGAATCAAAAGTAGCAATCACATCATTGTAGTCACTAAATTAGCTTCCACTTTGTGATCTCAAAGTGGTAGATAAATCACTCGCTTATTTTTCCTCCACGTTTAGAGAGCACTCTCTGTGGTTGTTATATCTTGGCCAACTTGTAGTTTCTATTTGGTTGCAAAATGGTTGCTAATTTCATTTTCTCTCAACTCGACTATAAATGACAACAAAGTTGTCACTAAATGGTAGCTAAATAGAAACCATATTCATGTGATAGCTAAATTTAATCGCTAAATAAACACTTTTTTTTTAGTGTTTTAAGTAAAAGAATGAGATACAAATTTAATTTTAAAAATTTTTAAACTTAGATTATGTTTATTTTATTTTTTAATAAAATAAAGTAATGCTAACTTAAAGATATAAACATTTTTATCTATTATTTTAGTTTTTTCAAATAACCACAAATTTTAAAAATCAAATAATGTTTTTTTCAGTTATTTCAAATAATCACAAATTTTAAAGATTGAAATGATAATTATTTTATAAGAAATATTATCTATCCAATTCAAATTCATAATTTAAGTTTATTGCCAATTTTAAAGTTCTCAACCATTTTATGTTTAAATTTTTTTTTTCTAGTTTACTACTTTTGTATATAGTATAGATTTATAACTTAAGAATATTATTATCAATTTTAAAAAATTTTATACCCATTTATGTCTAGAAAAAAATTTTCAGTTAGCCACTTTTATATATAGTATAAATAATATAGATTGATCGTTGATTAGTTTTTTGTTTAATTTCAAAAATGTTTAAACTTAAGTTATATTTATCTTAATTTTTAAATATTTGAAAAATAAGATAACACTAACTTAAACATATAAATATTTTTTTAGTATTCAAGTTATTTTAAATAATCACAAATATTAAAGATTGAAATGATATCTATATTTTCAGTTATTTCATATAATCACAAATTTCAAATACTAAAATAATAATTTTTTTAATAAAGATATATTATCATCAAATTAAATTTTATAATTTAAAGTTATTATTATTAATTTTTAATGTTCTATACTATTTTATATCCAAAAGAGTTTTCCCTAATTTGCTACTTTTACATATAAAGTACAGATTATGTGCTTTACACATTTTGGTTATCATCATATCTTAGCTTTTAGTGTCCATTTTATTTTCATTTCGTGTCCACTTCTTTTGGTCAATCATGTGCATACATTAATTTAAAAATTGAATTTGCTTTAAAAGTTAAATAAAACTACAAGAACTAAAATATAATTTAATTAGGTTAACTATTTATATATACAAATTAACATGATATCTCTGCATGAAAGGAATGTCGGAGCTGCACAAAGTAAAAGAAAAAGAAGAGAGAGAGAGAGAGAGAGAGAGAGAGAGAGAGAGAGAGAGAGAAGAGGAGGAAAAAATTATATGGCTTATTTATTGGTAATTTTTTGCAGTTTTTCATCAATATATTGGAATTTCTTTTGGAGGTAAATCAATTTAATTTATATTCAGATTTATTATATATTAGTTTAGATTATTTTAGTTTAATTTTGGTTGATTAAAATGAAGTAAATCAATTAGTTTGATTATAGATGACTTTAAGATTTCAATTAAGTTTTTAGTCAAATTTAAATTACAGATTTTTCATTGAAGTTTAATTAAGGTATAAGTATTGATTTTGAATACGTAGTTTTAATATATGGTGGTAATTTAATTATTTATAGGGAACTTATAAATAATTGAGTAGTTTATATAAATATATTTGATAATAGGAATTTTTAAGGATTTGGATTTTTAGTAAGAATTTAGAAATTTTATATATGGTGCTATAGAAAATACTCATCATTGATCCTTTTATATGTTGGTGAACTGAGTGTTAAATTTTATGATTTAAAATTTTAGGTTGATCCAATGGTAAGAAACGTACTTATAGAGTTATTTTTATAGATTATTTAATAATAGATATGTATAGTACAATTGTAGAAAATTATCAATTTAAAATAGTAAATGATAATATCTTAATCTCATATAATGTATTTTGTATTTGTCTACTATTATGTACTAAATTTTTAGAATTTTTAGAGTACTTTATATATTGCTTTAAGGGTTGTTTAAATTTTTTGTATTGTGAAAGCCTTTAAGTAGGATAGGCCACTTGATAATGCAATTTAAAATAGTAAATAGTACTAATTTAATCTCAAAATTTATATGAAGTATCTTTGTCATATTTATTATGATATATAATTTTTAAAATTTTTTTTGAAATATCTAATATATTAGTTTAATGCTAATACATACTTGTTATTTTGTAAAGGCTATCAAGTAGGATAATCTATTTTGAGGTCACAATTTAAAAGTAGTAAATAACTTTATTTATATCTAAATTTTACATAAAGTATTTGAGATATATTTGGACTAATATTAATTTTTGTAGAGTAGAATACTTTAAATATTTATCTTGATAGAGTCTTATATGATGTTTGGTATGGACTAATAATAGGGACAACTTATGTTATATGAGAGTCAAATTTTATAAGACTAAATTTAGAGATTTATTAAGAATTATTTTAGATTATTTGTAATTTCTACCTAAGCTGTTTTGCATTAAGATTTAAGATGTTATGGAAGTATTATAATGAGATTTTTTGTGGTTAATGATTATAGTAACAAAATTATAATTTAAAATATTAGATTAAAAATTGTAATTGAAATATATTAGTTAATTAAAATTATAAATGTATTTATGTTTACATATTAGGATTATAATTTTAATTTAAATTTTATGTGTTAATTATATGTTATTAAACATAATCATATGATGGTAAAGGTGGTGCTATTAGTGGTACTTATGCAAATTTTTGCATTAGTGTCTGTATTCAGGTGAGAAATTATATGAGTATACTTGAATTAAAAATAAATGATTGATTGTATAATTGGGTTTACATTTATATTTGCTTATATGCTTAAAAGTCAAGGAATATAGGCTATATGTGTAATGTGTTTATTGAATATATGTGTGATATAATTGTTGTTATGTATTGCATTAGGATAAGTCAAGGACTTGAACTCCATCATGTATCTAAGTCATATGTACATGTATATATGAATATAGCCTATAAAGGATGATCTAGTGTATACCACATAGTGTCCTCAATTATATATGTATATGTATTAGTCGACTACAAATCCTTATATGTTATATGTTGACTACAAAACTCTATATGTTATATGTGGGCTTATATAGATTACTTGTTTGGTTTTGTCTTAGTCTTCCCCATATATGTTATTTTGTGAAATTAATTATTACTTTAATTTATTTGATTTGTACTTGTAAGTGATTTATATTATTTACATGAATTTGATCATGTGATGTGTTTGTTTGTTATTTATTTATTCATTTTTACATAAATTTTATAAGAGGTTAGGGCATTTCCTGTCACATATAATGTCTCATTGAGTCGTGGTGATGCTTATCCCTTCACATTTCAGTTTTGCATGTCTTATTTAATATCAAGTGAGACTATTTATATCTTCAAGTCAAGCTATCTTTGAGTATTATTTATATTGAGTAAAATTATTATTTTTTAATTTCTAGTAGATGATCGCTATAGATTTTGAGTATGAACTTATTTAGTTTAAACAAATGAATTTGATATATTGTAAACTATTTAATACATTATATTTGACAAGTTGGCAATCATATATTGAAAATTTTTTAAAATATTTTTATTATTGTTATTAGCTTCTGCTTACTTGAAAATTTATATTTCTTAATTTAGATGCATAGGTAGGCTAGTAAGATTGATGCCACGACCTTAACTTCACATCAGTCATGACCTTGAATTTGGGGCATGACAAATGTGATATTAGAGTCATAGGTTTATGTGTCAGAGTTCATTAGGAAGTTTCATCTACTGAAGTCTTCTTTGCTTTTATTGAGCATTTTCATCTTTGTAAATGCTTTCTTTTACTTGAACATTTGTCTTGTAATCTTTCAAATTCACTTGGTTCTTAAATATTTTTATTTTATCTATTTATTCTTTGCCTCCTATTTAAATTCATTATTTGAGTTTATATAGGAATTATATTTATCATATTTATAGAGTTACTTGTATTGTATTTCGTGACTATTTGATATTATTACAATTATAACATATGTTAATTGTTACTATTTGTATTTGGCTATTAAATTTATAAATACAACCATATAAAAGATCTATTAGCTATATTTGAATTCAATATCATTTATTTGGACTGATTTATTATTAGAACCATATAGATACTTGATGTTGAATATATTACGAAGGTTTGTGGAGTTATATGAGATTATAGTATGTAGTGGATATGTATATATATATATATAGTATTAGTTGAATTGGAGAATGGTGAATATAGTGAATAAGTGTGATTATGTAAGAAACTAAAAGTTTGAGCTTTATATGTAATAAAGGATTTTAAATTATCTAATAATAATTTTTAGAAGTCTTTATTAGAAGATTATAATGATTTAGGATTTTGTGATGAATAAATATGAGTTCAAAATAATTTACATATGACTTATTATGGTTTGATTATAATCCTTAGTATTTTAAGTGCAATGAGAGTTTTGTGAAATTCATAATATGAAATTGTAGTGATAATCGATATCAATAGTTCAAAATTTTGAGGATGAATTTTTGTGAGGAGGTGAAACTGTGGCAAGAGGTTATTTAAGATAATTGATTATATGATTTTAAAAGTTTTTTTTTTTATGGTATTATATGTTTGGTTCAAAATAAATCTCATGTACGAAAATTTTAGACATATATGAAACTAGTTTTGACTTAATAGTTAGTTAACTTGTTATGTGTTTAAAGGTTATACATAAAATTGATGCATATTTGATTATTTTGAAAAAGTTTTGATTATTTTAGAGAAATTTGATTATTGGTAATGACTGATTATTATGTGATTAAACCTATAAAGGAGAATGCAATATTTTATGATTTCATTGATTTTTTTTATAATTTTAAAGGTTTATCAGTAGTTATAAGTAATAAAATTAATATTTGAAAAATAATAAAAGTATAATGTGCTTAGTGTTAATTTTATAATTGGTATATCTGATTTTAATATTGGTTTATTGAGATTAAAGTAGATTGATAAATATTAAAATTTGAGTAAAATAGAATATCAATAAATGAATTTTGTAGAGCTATATTTTGTAAATGAATGCAAGTGTTACTTATGTTGAAATTTAAAAGTGGTTATAGAAGGAGATATTGTTATAGAAAAATGATTTTCTATAAAGTCCTTAATTGTTTAGTTTGAAGAATTAGTGAAATTAGTATTAATTAATGATTATGGATCTTAAATCCTTTGGACTTGGATGTTTATTTCTTATTATTATTTAGTAAAAGAATTGGAGATATGAAAATAAATATAATGATTTGACAATGATTTAATTATAATTGAAGTTGAGAATTTTAAGTATATTATTTTAGATATAGTTATTGCAAATTTGAGAACGAATTTTATTTAAAGGCAAGCAAATATAACGTCTCTAATTTTTCATAAGTTAATTTTTGTTATTTAAACCATACAAGTATTTTCATAATTTAATATATTGACAATTTCAAGGAAGAAATTATGATAAGGGGCTAAGAATATAATATCCCAAACTTTTCATAAGGATAATTTTGGTGATTTAGATATTAAGAGTATTTTTCTACATTATTTGACTTATATTTGAAGTAGAAGAATAATATAAGATTTAGATATGATAACTGATATCTACAAGTAATTATGGTTATTTTGAGTATAATACTGGCATATATTTAGTTTGATGATATTTAAGTAATTCAGTTATAAAAGAAAATTTTTATTGGGTAATTAATATCAATTAATTGTTTTAATTATTTATTGGAAAAAATAATTACTAAACTTATTATTAAATTTATAATTTCATGATTGATTGATTAATTGATTTTTTAGATAAAATATTATTTAATTTAAAATTTGAATTAATTTTAAAGTTAAGCAAAACTATAAGGAGCAAAATATAATGTAGCAAGGCTACCTTTTTACATATATAAATTAGTATGATACCTCTGCGTGAATTGGAATGTAGGAGCCACACAAAGCAAAGGTAAAACAAAAAAAGAACGAAAGAGATTTTTTTTTAAAAAAAGGACAAAAAATTATGCAACTTGTCCATTGCTTTTTTTTTTTTTTTTTTAGGTTTTTCATCAATTAATTGGAAGTTCTTTTAAAGATAAATCTATTTGATTTATTTTTAAATTTATTATATATTAGTTTAGATTATTTTAGTTTAATTTTGATTGATTAAAATTAAGTAAATCAATTAGTTTGATTATACGTGATTTAAGATTTCAAATATATTTTTACTCAAATTTAAATTAAAGATTTTTCATTAAAGTTTAATTATGGTATAAATATTGATTTTAAATATAAAGTAATAATATATAATGGTGATTTAATCATTTATAAAGGCAATCATAAATAATTAAGTGGTTTATGTAAATATATTTGATGATAGAAATCTTTTAACAATTCAGATTTTCAGTAAGAAATTAGAAATTTTATATATGAAGCTATAAAAAAATATTCATTGTTGATCTTTGTATATGTTGGTGATCTTGGTGTCTAGTTTATTAAAGTTTTAGGTTGATCCAACAATGAAAATGTAATTATAGAGCTATTTTCACAAAATATTTAATAATAAACATGTGTAGTACAACTGTAGAAAATAATCAATTTGAAATTGTAAATGATAATATTTTAATCTGAAATTTATTATGGACTATTTTGTATATGTTTGCTATCATGTATTAAATTTTTAGAATTTTTAGAGAATTTTATATATCACTTTAAGAGCTATTTATATTGTGAAAGTCAATAAATAGGATAGTTTAATTGCATATAGTTTAATTAATGATATAATTTAAAATAGTAAATGCTATCAATTTGATCTCAAAACTTATATGAAATATCCTTAAGATATTTATTATGATATATAATGTGTTTAAATTTTGAAGTATTAGATCCATTAGTTTAAGGCTAATATATACTTGTTGTTCTATAAATGCTATCAAGCAGGACAATCATTTGAGTTTATAATTAAAAATAGTAAATGACTTTATTTGGATCTAAAATTTTACATGAAGTATTCAAGATCTTTTTTTTTTTTTTTGACATAGAATTTTTGTGGAGTTTTTTAGAATACTTAAGATATTTATCTTGATAGTCTTATATGATGTTTGGTATAGACTAATATTTGGGACAACTTATGTTATATAAGAGACAAATATTATAGAATTAAATTTAGAAGTTTAATAAAATTTATTTTTAATTTTTTGCTAAATTATTTTGGATTGAGGTTTAAGATATTATAAAGAGATATTTTGTGGTTAATGATTATATGAATAAAATTATAACATAAAATATTAGGTTAAAATTATAATTAAAATATATTAGTTAATTAAAATTATAAATGTATTTATGTATACATATTAGATTATAATTATAATTTTATGTGTTAATTACATATTATTAAATGTAATCATATGATGGCATAAGTGATGCTATTGGTGGTGAACCAACTTATGTGAGTTTTTGTATTGGACTTGTATTCAGTGAGAGATTATATGAGTACACTAAAATTAAAAATAAATGATTTATTATGTAGTGAATTTATATACATGGTTCCTTATGTGCTTAAAAGTCAGGGAACATAGATTATATGTGTAACATGTTTATTGAATACTATTACTTTGTATAATGTAGTTGTTGTTCTGTGTAGTATTGGCATAAACAAGGGATCGAACCCCATGACACACCTAGGTCGTGTGTATATATATATATATATATATATATATATATATATATATATATATATATATATATATATATGGATGTATACCTCATAGTATCCTCAATTGTATATGTATATATTGGCTACAAAGTCTACATTGGCTGCAAAACCTTATATGTTTTATGTGAGTTACAAGCCTTATATGAATTATTTGTTCGATTTTGTCTTAATCTTTCCCATATATGTGATTTTGTGAAATTAATTATTTCTTTTAATCTATTTAATTTGTACTTGTAAGTGATTTATAATATTTACTTGAACTTAATCATAAGATGTGTTTATATGTTGTTTATTTATTCATTGTTACATAAATTTTATAAGAGGTTAAGGCATTCATTGCCTCATATAATGTCTCACTAAACTGTGGTGATGCTCACTCCTTCACAATTCAATTTTATATATCTTATTTAATATCAAGCGAGCCTATATACTTCTTCAAACTGAGTTACTGATGTCTGTAAATACATTTTCTTTGAGTATTGTTTATATTGGATTAGATTAGTTTTTTTTAATCTTTAGTAAATGATCCTTATAGATTTCGAGTGTAATTTTTTTTTTGTTTTAAACATATGATAAATTGTAAACTAATTAATACATTATATTTGATAAGTTATCATTTATATATTGAAAATATTTTAAAATTATTATTGTTATTATTATTATTATTATTATTACAATTATTAGCTTTTGCTTACTTGAAAAAATATATATATATTTTAAAAAATTTAGATGTATAGGTAGGCTAGTGAGGTTGAGACCATGACCTTAGTTTCACGTCGATCATCCCGAATTAAGGGTGTGACAATCAAGGTATTTCACTGTATTGTCTCAAGATAATTTCTCAATGCAAAACTATGCTCGCTCGCAATGGTGACTCCATTAAGGGTAGAGAAGTTCATTTGTATAGTCATTTTTTATTTTTACACTTTGTTTGTATTAATTATGTTGCATTTTGCATTCACTACATGCACCATATGCACAAACTATCCTAACTACCCAATGCTATTAGTTGTGCGATACCTAAGTTCCACTTATTTTTAAGAGAACACCCATAAAAAACACCACTCACAAGCCTTATACCTTTGAGTATATTAAAAGGCGTTGCCTTAACCCTAGCTTGTGAAAAGCCATCTTCATTAGCAAACCCTAACCAAAGCCCATATAGTTGCCCTAGATCCATGGATATGATAATCCTTTGACTTGTGTGCTACTTGTAGATGGTTTAAACCTAAAAAATTCAAGGCTATGATTTATGTCCTAATTAGTTTAAAGGCTCACCATATGGATGGTTACCAACACGAGAAATCAAAAGTATGAATTAAGATGCTCTTTGATGGTGGCTAAATTAACTAAATATCCTAAGAAAGAGCCTCAAGACCAATGTGTGTAGGTGATATGCATATGTTTGCTTTGCCATTCTTATGAAACCATGTGCATTCATACATAATGCATACATGCACCATGTTTCTGACCCTTTATTTTGGAGTGATCATAGATCATCCTGAACCATCCTTACCGTTAGGGCAAAAAGGAAGAGACTCACTTAAAGAAGTCTTGAGGTGAGCTTCGAACAAAATTCTAGATCAACTGGAATTGAGATTAATAAATAGTCATGTGCTTTAAATGAAATGAAAGATGAAATGTAAAAGATGATGGAATCCATGGTAAGGCAAATGGGAGAAATGATCAAGACAATAAATAGGAGGATAGATCAAAAAATAGTGACAAGGAAAAATCACCAACACATCTTAAGCCCTTAGCACCTCTACACCCAAATATGTCAAACTTTTCAATACTAAATCAAAACGCCCTACAAAATAAAACCATGCCATATAACCAAGTCAAGCTTACCATTCCACCATTTTAACCCATATTATATGCCCCACCAAACCTAGCCATATAAACCACCATACCCTAAGCACCAACCTTTCAGCTATAGGATGGTGATTTTTATAACTTGGAAGACTATAAGTATTAAAAGGTGGCCAAGGAAAAGATGGTTCAAAAGGATGTTGGGGTTTACATTAAAGGCCAAGAAATAATAGTTCAAATGGCTAGGTGGATTGATAAACTCTAAAAATTATTGAAAGGCAAAGGGATAGGAAAAAAGGAGGACCTGAAAGACTTGTCCTTATTTGATAGGGTGGAACTCCTGCCGAAGTTCAAGATGTCAAACTTAGTTTGATTCAATGGAACTCAAGATCCCATGATTCATCTAAAACAATATGTTACAACCATAAAGGTTGTTGGGCTTTCTCTAGTATTGATTGTGAAGCACTTTGGTTTGTTTTTAGAAGGGCGCCATATGAAATAGTACCATGATCGGCCAAAGACAGCTCTTAAAAACTAAACAAAGTTAGTTAATGCTTTTAAATGTCATTATTTATATAATATGCCAATGGATGTGACCTTGAAAGAGATGAAAACTAATAAATAAAAATCTAGTGATTCATTCTCTGATTATCTAAAAAGGTGGAATGAACTAAAAGGACAAATGAAGAATCAAACAAATGAGGGAGACTAAGTAAGAATGGTTCTGAGTAGTACTTTAACCTCTCTAAAATTTTGAAGATCTGTTAACTTTATATATGCAGGTGGAGGAGACTGAGTCATACAATCAATAGACTTATGGGAGGAGGATGCAAGGAGGACAAAGTAGTCACCAACCATAGTCAGAAGGATAAAAGACTATTGACGTGAAAGTTGTAAGGCAACCTGGAAAGTTCTCTGAATTAATAATGTCATTATTTAAAGCCTTTGAGAAGTTGAAGGGTTGATACGTGTTTTAGACCCCAAATCCTTGCCAAATTCACTTTTTAGGAATCGTAACTCAAATGTATATTATAAATTTCATCATGCATTAGGGCATTACACTAATTAATTTATTCACCTTCAGCATTCAGGATTTAATTGAATCATGCAATATTGCTAATCCTAAGATAGGTCAAACTAACACAGGCAAGAATAAGCCTAGCTATAATAATGTGCCCCCCACCTAAAAACTTATTAGTGATTGACTCAAGCTTGGACTAAGCATTAGTTATGATGTGCATTAGGGAAGTAAATAATAGAGAAACTAGGATCAAAATGAGAGGAGAAAAATGAGTGAAGGGTTGTGGCTGATGATGTTAAATATTTAGGAGAGTTTTAAAGAAGAGGAAGAAAAAGTGAAAGTTAATGTTTGGTAAGATATAAGTGATATTGAAGGAGAAAGAGTGAGTGTGGTTACTCAAAGTGGAAAATACTATAGAAAAGAGGGTGAAAAAGAAAAGGAGAGAGAAAAAGAGAAAGTAAAGGAGAGAGATAAAGGAAAAGGAAAAGGAAAAGAGGGTGATAACAAGGATTTATTGGTAAAATAGTAAAAGAGAACTCAAACCCAAGTTAATGTGTGGGACTTGTTAGCTTACTCCAAGAAGCATAGGGAAGCAATGGTTAGGGCTCTCTCTAATCTAACTATCTCTACTAAAGCATTACTTGAGGATGTCACTTGCCTAGTAAATGGTGATAAAAAGGGGGATTATTTTTAACATTATGGATCTATCACCCGAGGGTAGAAATCATAATAAGGCTTCATTCATTAAGGTGGAGATGAAAGGAAAACGAGCTTCTTTTTGTAATAGTTGATAATGGATCAAGCATTAATGTTTATTCATTAAAAGCATTACCCAAGTTTGGTATGAATATGTATGATCGAGAGGCTAATGTGATCATTGAGATTATGATGCTAATAAGAGGTTTATGGCTATGGTTTTCAAAAGAATGGTAAAGACAGGTCCTAGTCAATTAGAGATGGAGTTCACAGTGATTGATGTATCAATGGCCTTTACTTTGCTTTTGGGAAGACTTTGTTTCACGCACTTATAGGAGTACCATCGACCCTGCATCAGAAGGTGAAAATCTCGATGAAAAATGGGGTTGTGACCATATTTGCTGAAAATAATGATAATTATGACTAGGGGTGAGCATGATTAAGTACAATTCAGAGATTTAAGAAAACTATGGGACCATATCGGAATTTCAAAAATTAAAAAATGGAGAACTAGTGTCGTCCTAAATTTTTCATCTGGTTTAGTTTGGTTCCTTACAAATTGGGGATGGTTCAGTTCAGTTCTTCGGTTCTTTCATGATATTGATTTAGGCGTTTGGTTATTTCAATTTATTAAAAATTAAACTTTACATTTTTATAAACAAAAACAACATAAATTTTATATTTTTCACTTTTAATCATTTAAAAATAAAATAAATAAGTGATAATTTAATAAATTACAACTAATAACTTTTGCATTAAATGTTAAATTAAACTTTTAAAATATTTATCACTTATTAATAATTAATAAATAGTCTACTTATTAATAATACATACTAATTGAGAGAGTTAACTAGTTTAATTAATAATTATATATATATATATATATATATATATATATATATA
>CATIWR010018611.1:0-13127 GCA_949677035.1 Omphalea diandra | reverse complement strand
AAAAAAAAAGGGAGTCACAAGCAAGATGTAACATCCCTATCCCTATTCATTGGCATTATCACATGGACATATTCATTGCACAAATGATATGAAATTACATATGAGCATATGCACTATATCAAATGATATGAAATCTCACATAAACATATGCACATGTTAAATAATCGTTTAGACATGTGAATTGTAAAAACAAGACAATGACAATTGCACCGTTGCATTTGGGATGCTTGAACATATATGCAGTATTTGCATAGTTACATAACAAATTATTTCATGTTGTGTGCTTATTATAGCATCATAAATAATGTTGTTTGAGGGCTCATCTAAAAGTATAAAGAGCATCTAGAAATTAGAGGATGGACGAAGATGATGATGGAATGAAGAAAAGGGACTAAAAGCAAAACTGTTTGACTTTCAACCAATAGGAACAAGCCACCAATCTTTTGTCCTATTAGAGTAAGAATACAAATTATAATTATCTGCCATTATGGGCTGGTAAAAGAGGAGATAAGGTCGAAATACTCCAGATGAAAGAGAGAGAGAGCTAAGGAAGAAAGAAAGAAAGGAAGAAAAGAAGAAGAAGAAGAAGGAGAGGAAGAAGTGTGGGCTGCCTAAGGTTTTCCAATTATGGGACAATAGGTAAGTAATTTATCTTCTTCTCAACTGAAATTAACCTCTCATGACATGTTAATCATGCATGGTTTGTGAGAATTATGGAGTAATTGAGGTAGAACTCTTGGATGGAAGTTGTAATCTAAGAGAACAAGAGCTGATTCTATTGATTTTGCTATTAGAGCAGAATTTTTCACCCACGATTTCATAACACTAGAAGAGGAATTGGGGAAAGTGGAAAACATAAAAGTTGTAGCCTTATGTCTCATATAAATGCATATGAAACAGTTTTACTTGCTTCTGTGTGTGTGAAGAGATATGGCTCCTTCATTAGGACTGGTTCAAAAACGAACCGAGATGATCTCAGTCTTTTGTTTTGTTATATTTTGATGACTTTATATTCTGATTTTGACAGAGTACAAAACATAAAACTTGTAGGGTTATATTCCCTATAAATATTTGTTAAGCAGTTTTGATTAATTTTCTGTGTGGAAAGAGATATGGTGCATTGATTGGGACTGACTCTCTACCCGGATGACACACCACCTTTCTTTTAATTTAGTTTTCCAAGAATTTGATGATGGTCCAAACTTGAAAGTTGTATATTTATTTCTGAGTCTGATCTATGTAGCTATGAAATATTATTGCCAAATCCAGCATGGTTGCTGAGATATTGTCCCTTTATCATGACTGGTTGTCAACATGTTATGAACCTACTTGCTCTGAGATTGGTCTTTTGTTTTGGTGACCTTATAAACTGAACTGGATAATGAGTAAAACATGAAAAATGTTAATTTATATGTTTTGTAACTGATGGTAGAATATTATTGCAATTGGACTAGTACAGTTTGAGATGCACCCAAGAGAGTATGACCTACTCATACTGAGAAGACACTGCAATAGGGCAACATTCAAAAATTCACCACATTTTGTGTGTATATGATATTATCCTGAAATTTGAATATGTTGTCCCATTATATGTCTAGTTTGTTTTAAAAAAAGAATCAAGCCATTTGGATAAGTATATCTAGAGTTATTAATATGAGGGTGTAGCAAGCTCAGGCTGCCATATAAGGAATATATGCATAAACATAGGTCCACTTGCATAGATCATGCACCAAACATTCATAATCATTTTGGCATACTTGTAACCATGTATGTATCAAATTCTAGGATCTCAACACTTTGAGGAAGTCATAGAGAGAGAACCAAACCTACCATAAAGGTTGGTCACATCATAAGGTAAGTAAAAACCATAATTGGATTCAATGGGTGTATGTGATAATTGTATGATATGATTATGTTCTATTACATGCATAAATGATTGAATTGTTACATGTTACATGAAAATATAAGTCAAGTGAGAATAATTGAATTGTTACATGTTACATGGAAATAATATAATTATGTTCTATTACATGTATATATGATTGAATTGTTACATGTTACATTGGAATACAGGCCAAGTGAGAATCAAATGCTCTTAACGATTACTTGGCATATCATTTGTGAATAAGCACTTGCATATGGAACTAAAAGGGGCATTGTGACTGACTTGTCAAACACTTGTAAATTACATGAAGATGGACCAATTGATCCCAAATCATATGTTACATGAATTACATGAATATCCCGGGAGCAATGTTTGCCTTGCTCGGTCACGACAAAAACAAAGCTATTGCATTTGCACTTGCATGGTCAATTGTTAGACTTGCAATGTATCTTGATGATATTTAATTATAGATTATGCCATGAGAATTTGATTGTTGTTTTTATTCATTGAGTCGTGACTCACCAAATCGCAATTATTTTTTAGATAATGAAGCATAGACTTTGGACACTTTGGTACATAAAGCCTTGCATAAAGACACAATGGAACACAAGTCGTCGGCTGAATTCCAACTCTCTCTCCTTACATCATGTCCATACATTTGATAGGAATTAGTTATGGCCAATGGTCCTGACATTATTTAACATATGTGTACATTAAATACATATGGGATTATATATGTATGATGAATAAACCTTAATGTGTATGCATTTCTAAACATGAAATGCCATGATTTGCAACTAAAGATGATAGTTACAGTTGGTGGTATCAGAGGATTCAAGCACGCGCGGGGCAGACGTGCAAATCCCGGTGTGTATGACATCGCGCGGCTGACGGACAGATCCCATATGTTGAGTGCTCTGATAGGTACAAGTTGTAACCACATTATGACATTACAATTTGTGGTATCAAAGCTGATTTACAAATGAGAACAATGGATGTCACAGTTATTGGTTTGATAAATGAATTTAGATGTTACAGTTTTGGTATCAAAGAGGGCTCAAGCATACATGGGGCAGACGTGCAAATCCCGGTGTGTATGACATCGCGGGGCCAATGGGAAAATCCCGAATATTGAGTGCTCTAATAGATACCAATTGTAGCATTACATATTGTGGTAGCAAAAAAAAATTATTATCAGAGCAACATGATTTGTAAAGACAATTGGTCGTTACAGTTATTAGTATAAGAGCAAATATGAATATAGTCGTTACATTTATTGGTATTATAGCAAATATGAATATGGTCGTTACACAAGATGCCACTAGTTCGAGCATAACCCCTAAAATTCAATGGTTCTCATAATGACAACTCCACTATGGACTCAAAATTGACTTTGTCTTCAGTCTCTGGTTTACATTTTACCATATTAAATTTGTTATTAGTTAATCCTTTGCAAAGCCTCTACACTTTACCACATGCACTAAGTTTTCCTTTAGATAAATCGATGAATTCTCCAAACTTCAGGCCGTTAGATACAAACAGGATTTTCCTTCAGAAATTTGGATTTTGCGACCGCTAATAAGTAATAGCGATAGCGAATTGAGATTATCAAGCATTTAATGCAGAGTCTGTCAAGCATGTCTCAAAGATTTGATGAGCTATAATCTGCAATGTCTCTTTGGTGAAGTTTGGGTATAAATACTCCACTAAACAACCATAAATAAGGTTGCTAAAAAGTTTATTACAAGTCACTAAAGCTCTCAATCTTTGCTACTCATTTTCTTCAATTTTCTTTATGAAATTGTAAGTGTAAGGTGTGAGCATTAAACACCAAGTTGTAAGGTTGTAGTGTGAGCCTGCAAAAACACTTCAAGAAAGGTTTAAGTGTGAGCCTAGTGAAACACTTGAGTGAGATTGTGTGTTAGCCTAAACGCACATTGTTGTAAGGTTGTGTGTGAGCCATCAAAACACAAGTTGTACAAGTTGGGTGTGAGCTTGAAAACACCTTGAGATAGTGAAATACCCAATTGGTAAATTGGGGAATGGACGCAGGGTTAATTATACCCGAACCACTATAAATCATTGTCTCCATTCTACTCATTCTTCTTCCTCTCTTATTTGTCTTTGAAATTTTTATACACCAATTCAACCCCCTTTCTTGGTGCCAAGAGACAACAATGGATGATCTTGAAAAGGTATTCTTTTCGATAGAGGTTGGAGAGACAGGATATCAGAACTATCAAGATTCATCAAACAAGGAAGATGGGAAGAAAAAAGAAAAAGAAAGAAAACCATGTGGTGAAAGAAAGTACTCAGGCATTAGATTAATCCATGGTTTAATTTAGTCTGCAAACTAGTTGGCTGTGGAATGATAAGTGGATGACATCTAAAGAGGAACATGAACAGTGCCTGCTTGACCAATAGTTTTGAGCAATGGGTGAAGATCTTAAGAGGAAGCAATTTGGTTCTATAAATGAAGATACACCCTTGGTGGATTCAAAATGGGAGTATACATGACTGTGTAAGTTCACTAGGAGGACATATACAGGGTTGAGCTTGGCTGACATTGAAAATATAAATGTCAACTCCATTAAAGATATGGGACGTAGTGCTAAAACACAAGTTGATCAGGCTGATTCAGATGAGGTGGCACTTTAGAAAAGTTTTATGAAGATTAAGCTAAAGGATAATAAAATGAAGCAAGACTTTAAAGGAGTAGTGAAGGCTATGGCTGACACTGAGACATGGAAAGAGGTAAGTTTTGAATGGGTCAGTGACCTAAATACTACTTTTAGAATTACTAATAAGGAGAAAATCAAAAGGGAAGAGAAGGTTGATATTGATGACTATTGCTAGCTTACCAAAAGAAGCCATCTTTCCTGACTCCTCTGATATTCTTATTCTAGCCTTTTTAAAGATGATGATGTATTTATTTCAAAGTTTAAGGTAATGAATGATGAATTTGCTTACTTATGTGATGCGTTCCTTAATGCTAGTGTGCATAGCATATATCATTTTATGATCATATTTAATTTTAATTTTATGCATACAACTGCATTTAATCTTAGCATATATGAAAATTCAATGATCTTGCTCATTGCCAATGACGTCACACCAAAATAGTAATGAAAGTTTGAACAATTATTCAGGAAATATCAAAGGGTCTTTACTTAGACATATGAGGACATATTGGGGGTTGATTAATAGATGCTCAGCATAGAATTCCAACTTACCCAAACATAAGACCAATAAAGTAGAAACTCAAAAGGATGAGACTAGTGTGGGCTTAATTGATTAAAGAAGAAGTGATAAAGCAGTTGAATGCCAAATTCTTAGAAATAGTTGGCTATCTTAAGTGGCTAGCTAACATAGTGCCAGTATCCAAGAAAGATGAAAGAGTAAGGATGCATGTTGAGTGCTAAGAGTTAAACAAAGCTTAAGCAATGGATAACTTTTTGTTACCTCATATTGACATGTTAGTAAATAGTGCCTCTACATGTGTCATGCATTCTTTCATGGATGGATTCTCAAACTATAACCAAATCCTCATTATCATCACAGATATGGTGGAAACAACTTTCACCATAGAGTAGGGAGTGTATTGTTATGAGGTGATGCCTTTTGGATTGAAGAATGCAAAGGTAATATACCAACGAATGGCGACCACCTTATTCTATGTCTTAATCCATAAAGAAGTAGAAGTGGATGTGGATGACATGATGGTGAAGTCTGAGATGAGGGAAGGATACTTTGAAGTCTTGGAAAAGTTTATATAAAGAGTTGACCAATACAACCTCAGATTGAATCCTAAAAAATGCATATTTAAGTTACATCTAATAAATTGTTGAGACATGTTATAAGCGATAAAGGCATCAAAATGGATCTAGACAAGGTAAAGGCCTTCAGGACATACTGACACCTAAGATAGAGAAAAAAGTTTGGGGTTCTCTAGGTTGCCTTCAGTATATCAGTAAATTTATTGCTAGACTCACCCCTTATCAGTGAGCCAATGTTTAAGTTGTTAAGGAAGGACCAACCAATGAAGTGGGATGAAAAGTGCCAAAAAGCTTTTGAGAAAATAAAAGAATACTTAACCAACCTACCAATGCTAAAACCCTTAAATTTGGGAAGGCTACTGATCTTTTGTCTTATAGTGGAGGAGAGTTCTATAGAGGTGATGTTGGCACAAGAAGATGGAATGGGGAATGAACATGTCGTGTACTATCTCAATATAAAGATGTTTCCCTATGAAAAAAGTATACTTATATAGAGAATATGTGTTTAGCATTAGTTTGGGCCATAAAGAAGTCAGGCCACTACTTTCAGTCATACTTTATCAAAGTGGTTTTGGAGCTTAATCCAATCATGTGCTTATATGAGGCCCATTCATTGATTAGAAAATTAGCAAAATGGTTGATATTTTTAACAAAATTTGATATTTAGTATGTGACTAAGAAGGTGATCAAAGGACAAGCAGTTGTAGAGTATTTAGCCTAACAACCATTAGTGAAAGGAGAATCATAACATCTTAAATTGCCAGACGAAGGTTTAGGAGCCATTGAGCCTCAAAGTTGTAGAATGTACTTTGATAGAGCAACGAGTAAAAAAGGAGTAGGAGTGGGTGCAATTCTATTATCACCGAAAGGAGAGCTTTTCATGATGGCCATGAAGCATGATTTTAAAGTGACCAATAATATGGCTAACTATGAAGCCTGTGTGTTTGGGTTAGCATCTTTAATACAGTTGAGGGGTACTAACAGTGAAGTATTTAGGGACTCATTATCAGTCATCTCTCAGATAACTGATGAATAAAAGAGAAAGTAGCAATGTCTAGGCTCATATATGGACCGTTAGAAGAGATTGATCCAAAATTTTCAGAAGATATTATTTTGCCATTTGTTGGTAGAGGAGAATGTGATGGTTGTTGCCTTAGCTACTCTAGTTTCTATCTTAGATGGACCAAACAAAATGTCAATAAATCCATTACTCACATTTAGATCTGAGACACGGTGCCATATTAATAAATAGGTGATCTAAAAATTAGTAGAACACCATCCATGGTACTATGATGTATAAAGGTACTTAAAAGAAGGAGAACGCCTTGAAAAAGGCTAAAAGAAATCATATGGACATGATTTAAAGACTAACATCATAATTCGTAGTCCATGACAACATCGTTTACAAGCCAATATTGGATGGGGTTCACTTAAGATGTTTGATAGAAGAAGAAGCATGTAGGATAATGAAAGAAGTGCATCCAGGAGTGTGTAGTCCTCGTATCAATGGGAAGGCTTTGGTAAGGAAGATCTTGAGGATGTGTAATTATTAAACCACCATGGAGCAAGATTGCATTCAAATGGCCTGTAATTACTAGAAATGTCAAATTCATGGCAACATTAATCATCTACCACTAATAGAAATATAAAATCTAACTTCACCTTGACCATTCTTAACTTGGGGCATTGATGTGATTAGAGAAATTAGGCCAAATTATACAAAGGTACATAAATACATCATGGTAGTAGTGGACTATTTCTCAAAATGCATAGAAGTAGTGTCCTTTAGTAAATTGAGGGCAAAACAAATAACTCAGCTCTTAGAAAGGAATCTTATCTATAATAATGGTGTGCTACATCACTTTATGTCAAACAATGGAGTGCATTTTCAAGTAGAAGTGAGGACAATTATGGAGAGATATGGAGTAATCAAATAATTATGGAGAGATATGGAGTAATCAAATATAAGTCATCATCTTCCAGCCCACAAGCCAATGGGGCAGTAGAGAAGGCTAACAAAAATGTCAAGAATATCTTTACTAAAATGCTAGAGACTTAGAAATTAGTTCGAGAAGTTTCCTTTTCCATTATAGGGGTATTAAAGCATGACACAGACATCGATAAGAATGACATCATACTCCTTGGTATATGGAATGGAAGCAGTGTTACTAATTAAAATAGAGATGAAATCATTGCAGATATTGGTTGAGATAGAAATTCTAAGTACCAATGGGTGAGATGCATATTCGAACAGTTGGCCCTACTGGATGATATGAGGTTAAAGGCTCTTTATCGCATCTAGTTGTACTAGGCCATAATGGCACGTGCTTTCAATAAGAGAGTTAAAGCAAGCATGATAAAGGTTATCAATTTACTATTAAAAGCAATTTGATAGCAAGTTCATGATCCTCGATGAAAGTTTAGGCAAAATTGGGAAGGTCCTTATATGATCAAGTAGATCTATTCTTGTGGCATTGTGAAACTGTCAGACATGGATGGGAATGAACTCTTTAAACTCGTAAACCAACAAAAGTAAAGAAAAACACTTTGTGTGATGTAGTGAGAAAAGTTAATAAGCCTACTAATTTTAAAACTTGAAATGGCGACTTAGGCAAAAATTAACACGTGTAAAGAAAAAAAGAAAAAAGAAAAAAGAAAAGAAGAAAAAGAAAAAAGACTACTAAGTTGAAAATCCAAAAGGGTAGTTTAGGCGAAAATTAAGACATAAAAATATAAAAGTAAAGTAACCAGTCGAGAGAGTGCAATTGATCATTGAGAACGGTGATGAGAGAATGACAGAACATGAAATGGCAGCAAAGAAAGCCTATATAAGAAGTAAAATAACTAACAAGGTAGAGGCATTGGGCAACATAATCAGATGATCTAAAGTGCCATTATTAAAAGTAGTAGCCATACATCTAATTAATACATAATATGTAAAATGTAATGATTCACATAAAGCATAACATCAGAAAGAGATGCATTTATGTAATTTAAGTAGTCTTTTGTCAAACTTTTTTTTTTACTGAATGAAATACAATAGGTTCTTTTCCTAATATCATCATTTGATGTTGATTGATTGTATGATGTTTGCTAGTGTTTGTTATTAACTATTACACAACCAAGCTTTAAGGTTGGCATCTTCTGAAGTAAAAGCCCTAGTTGGAAAATGTTGTAGATATAGTGGTTGACCTAGGTAGCATAGACTTTATCAAAAAAGAATTGGGTCAAAGGTCCCCTCAGTAAAGAATGGAAGAAAGCCCACTACATGCTGCACAATTCCAATCAAAAGACAAACTCTATCGGGTCATAAAAGGTGGTTAACGTGAAAGTAGGAATGATCATGCAAGCCCCAAAAGTCCTTAAGGTGACCCTAGCAAGCCTCTATCAGGGATAGATATAGTGGATATTATAATCAATGATGCGAGATAGCCACTCCACCCACTCCTCTTCAATGGTTGTAGGCCTTGACAAATGACAGTTCGAATTGTATTATGGGAAGTAATGCCTTACATCCATTGTTGGAGCAACCAACAAGCCCAACTTCTCTTTTAGCTATATTTGGAAAAAAAAAAAAAAAAGAGAAAAAGAAAAGCTCATTAGGATGAAAACCTAAAAAGGCAGCCTAAGCAAAAATGAGCAGTCTGCTGAATTGAAAACTTATAAAGGCAGTCTAAGCAAACGTTAAAGAAGTAAAAAATGAAAAAAATAATAAAATAAAATAAAAGTAGCAAAAAGACTTGAAGCAACAATGGGCTCCTAAAAAAAGAATTACTGATATCCAAAGATACCTTATCCAAACCTACAATGGTCTCGCTAAGAATTATAGGAACCAATGTCATTTTAAGTTTTATTCATTTGATGAGAGGCAAGATCTACAAGTCTATCTCTCCATCATCTTAATACATCAAAAACTCCCCTATCAGGACAGTCACTATAATACGAGCTTATGTATCCCTGGCATGACCTTAGATGGATGAAGAGCAAAAAAAAAAAGAGACATAAGGATTTTCTCCTCACTCAAGGTATACATTGGTACCTCATCATACAACATGTCGAACAACTCCATCATCTTTTCGATATGTGATTAATTTAGATATGGTAGTGTAATCTAATTAGCACTTGGGATCTATAATTAAGGATGGTACCAAACTCTTCTAGCAAATGATAGATTTCAGCTTCCCCAAAATGGAAAGAATAGATGGTAGGATCCCCTAAATCACAAGCTTCTTAAAAGAAGTATAGGTTTAGGTGAATTGAAGAATGGTACCTAAGAGTTGTAAAACTTGCCTAAGGAAGATCAAACCAACTCTGAGGTAAAAGAGACTTCAAAAATACTTTAGCCATAGTGAAGAAGGCAAAAATGGCAGATCTAGATGTGAAAATCAAGGTGCAGATATTTATAGAAGAGAGAGAAGTGAATAGTATTTGATAACTGTATATAGTAGCACATGTTTCTATAGATTATTCAAGTTATTTTCACAGATAATTAGTAGGCTACATAGATAATTTGAAAGTCTATATATATCACTTTTCCTGCAGAACTTTTGACAAAGCCTCCCTTACATTTTCACCTTATAAATTGCTTTATACCTACTTTAGAAAGCAAGTGTATATATTAATAAGTTAAGGAAACATAGCCATAGATTTAGAGAATTAATTTAGGGCTATAATCAAAATGACACATATATATTAAAGAAATTTCAAAGTTTAACAAAAATAAAGGCAAGGTTACCATTAACTGTACCCTAAAAATCCTATTTATCTAGATAAGCATCCAAGAGAAAAAGGGCTTCCAAAATGGTCTAAATATTCATCCTTTAGAACTAAGAAATGACACTAAAGTTTAGCCTTATACAAAATGGAAAAGAGAAAATAAATCCTAAAAACCTAAATAGAGTTATAAGTGGCTTAATCTTCCTTATCTCAATAAGTAGTCTCCTCCGCCCCCTTCGAGATGATGTACTGATAAAAAATTTCAAACATCGATGGTGCCATCCACTTGATCACAACCTCGATCATTGCCAAACATTGCTCTGTATCCCTCAGCTCTTGAGTTAGGCATTAGACTGTCTCCTGTAAGACACAAGAATGTTAGGATGAATACGGTGTAAAATACACACAAAGACAATCATGAACATGCATACATAGTTTGCATCTTTATTGTTATTTTTGTTACTAACCTAAACCTCTCAAGTCTACTATGTCACTGTCCTTTTTAGTGTAACCACCAGGTCAACCACTGCCTTGGCCTAAATATGAGGAATCTACAACAAAAGTGCCATTTTAGTAGGCACATGACCAAGCACAAGCAAAACAAATAAAAACATATGAAGAGAAAAGTATACTTATATGGATGGCCTCAATTGGCTCGAACATACAGGCCAATCAAATGATGTGAAGGATCATCATCGACCCAGTTAGAGAAGACGTGCATGACTTGACTAAATTATCAAAAAAGGGGTCCAACCCTCTAACTTTGTAACCTTAGGCTCTTTTTTAGCCTCGTATAGTAGGTGTAGGGTCTAAAGGCCTCCACTTAGAATGAACCTTCATCCCTCAAGCCCTTTGGTATAAAATCAACCCCTCATATGCCTCATACCTTAGGAAAATGTGAAGAGTCACCATAGCTATGGGAATAGTCCTAAGAAGCGCCTCAGCCATCTAAGTCTTATAGGAGATACCATATGTGATTAGCTGATTACCGGGTATGAACCTCTTATGACTAGCTAATCACTTGTTATGAACCTAAAAACATGTTTGAGCTCCCCACCCTTCCGATCTATGGCCTAAAATATATGGGAGGGAGGACGCTTTGGCATAGGCCAAACATCCATATCTTTATGCCATAGGAGAACTCGCTCCATAAGGTACCACTCCAATAGGGAGGGACCTACTAGCAGATGCTTCAAGTACAAGCAACCCTTATCCTCAATCACCTTGAGCTGCCATGTACTAGAAAACACTCTTTAGCCTACGCACAGCTTTAAAAAGAAGAAAGAACCATGATTCACCATCGTAAGTGTACAACTAAGATTAATAAATAATGTGGGGAACCAATAGCCACTCTTTTTCATAAGAAAAAGTACCTGGTTTAAGATGATGGTGTTCAAGTAGTTTATACAACTCTTGGTGATGGGTGGAGTTCTACCTTGTAAACTTAGGTGTCCAACAATTGCTACCTTCCAACAATCCCAGTTCAACAACCCAAGCCTATAAAAAAACACAATAATAAGTCATTAAATAATAAAGAAAATAAGTAAAAATAAATAGGATAAAGAAATTCAAAGAGTTACTTACAATGAGCACATGGTAGGCGCCCCTTATACACAGTACTCCTTACTGCACTAATCTAAAAAGTAGTAAAAGTATGCCAACATCATAGACATCAAATCTAGCCTTGTTCCTTATGATGGAACCTTTATCATCTAACTTACTCCTAAACACGTATTTGTAACTAATAACTAAGTGATCCTTTCGCATACGGATAAGTTTTGAACTTTGTTTCTCTCAAATTGGCTGCATTCCTCTTGCATAGCAATCACCCAATGTTCATCATCAAAAGCCTCATCAATTGACTTTGGGACCAATTGAGAAATCAAGGTGTGATTATTGTCTAATACTTACTCCCTTTAAGGTCTCATTGATGATGAACTCCTTTAGATGATTCTTAGAGTACCTCTGAGTACCTCCACTCCTTAGGTAATTTTTGAGTTTGTTGTTTAACCACTTGAGGTGGCTCTTGTTCTTCAAATTCAATAACATTCTCTTTTGGTGTAGAATTAAGCTCTAGCATTTCAAAGTCACCTATAAGATCCTCAGCAAGAGTACCTTTCTCAAGATCAGGTTTACTAGATTCATAAAAAATAACATTCATTGACTCTTAAATAGCCATGGACTTTTGTTAAAGACTATAAGCCTTAATAATGGTGGAACAACCTAAGAAAATACCCTCATTAGTTTTAAAAGCAAATTTTCTAAGGTTATCCTTATTATTCAAGATGTAGCATTTGTAACCAAACACTTAAAGGTATGAGAGCTTAGGTTTTCTTCCATTCTATAACTCATAAGATGTTTTGTTTAGAATCGGTCATTTAAGAACTCTATTTGCAATGTAATAAGAGGTGTTGATGGGTTCTGCCAAAAAGTATTTTGGAAGAGAATACTAGCCATCTCAACCATTGTTCTATTCTTTCTTTCTACAACACCATTTTGTTATCATGTTTTAGTGATTTGACAGGTTAGTGCAATATAAATAACCCATTGAACTACAAGCACACAAGTCATTAAGTAAAAACTATACAAGATTATGGATATCATTCTCGTAAGGATGGCGCAATAAGTACTAAGCCTTATGTTCCTTGTATTATTTAGAAATCCTATATGAAATAAGGTTTAGACTAAGAATTATAACTATTAAACTATAAATAAGGTAATTGCAAAGAAAACAATCAATATAAGAAGTT
>CATIWR010018602.1:0-11414 GCA_949677035.1 Omphalea diandra | reverse complement strand
CATTTGCACTTGCATAGTCAATTGTTATACTTGCAATGTATCTTGATGATATTTGATTATAGATTATGCCATGAGAATTTGATTATTGTTTTTATTCACTGAGTCGCAACTCACCAAATTGCAATTATTTTTCAGATACTGAAGCATAGACTTTAGACACTTTGGTACATAAAGTTTTGCATAGAGACACATAGAACACAGGTCATTGGCTGAATTCGAACTCTCTCTCCTTGCGTCATGTACATACATTTGATAGGAACTAGTATGGTCACTAGTCCTAACATTAGTTTACACATGTGTACATTAAATACATATGGGATTATATATGTATGATGAATAAACCTTAATGTGTATGCATTTTCGAACGTGAAATGCCATGATTTGCAACTGAAGACGATAGTTACAGTTGGTGGTATCAGAGAATTCAAGCACACGTGGGGCAGACGTGCAAATCCTGGTGTGTATGACATCGCGGGGCCGACGGATAAATCCCAGATGTTGAGTGCTCTGATAGGTACCAACTATAGCCACGTTATGATGTTACAATTTGTGGTATCAAAGCTGATTTACAAATGAGAACAATGGAGGTCACGGTTATTGGTTTGATAAATGAATTTAGATGTTATAGTTTTGGTATTAGAGAGGGCTCAAGCATACGCGGGCAGACGTGCAAATCCCGGTGTGTATGACATCGCGGGGCTGATGGGCAAATCTCGGATGTTGAGTGCTCTGATAGGTAACGATTGTAGCATTATAGATTGTTGGAAAAAAAAATGTTAACATTCAGTGGTATCAATGGTCGTTACATTTATTGGTATCAGAGCAAATATGAATACGGTCGTTACAGTTTATTGGTATCAGAGCCATATGAGTTATGTCATATGAAAATGGCTGTTACAGTTTTTCTTTAGTTAAATACTTGCTCCAAGCTTAGATCCCTCTCTATAAATTTAGTAGATTTAATTGATGATGGCATTGAGAAACTATTATCCAATTGCTCACTTCTTGAGATATTATATGAGACAATAAAAGCATTGCCATACTTTCAATTTCATCGTCATTGCAGTTAACAATAACCTGAACACTAGAATAGTGTATTGACAGCTCCAATCCTGGCCATACTAAATAAGGAAAGGATTGATGCATCTGCTTTGATCTTAGTTGTCATTTGTAGGTGGAATCTTATATGAGTAGAAATAGTAGCTGGTGGATTGACAGCTTATGAAATGGTCATTTTTCTTGTCTATAAAAATCAATATATAGCTCTATGTTTTTTTTAAAAAAATAAATTTCCTAATATCAAATTAATGCCAAATTTGTTATAGCAAAATGACAAATAATTAAAAATTAGCTTGACTTGATGTCTTTTGCATGCTATAACCCAATCATCAATATTCATAGCACATTAAAACTTCATGAAAATATAGAGTAGATTCACAAACCTTTTGACATTATGGACAAACATTATGAACTACCACTCCCCCCAAGGCATCAAAGCAATGTAGAATATGCATTAGCAAATGCTATAGGAAGTATTTAATTTTCAAATGTACAAACAAACCCTAAACCATTTTCCATATTTCATTATTACAGTTGAAAAAGGTAGAAGCATGGTCATTATTTTTAGAGAGTAGTTGAGCAACATAGTAAATAGTTCCCACAATATGCTTTCTATTTTTTAATGCACCTAAAGTCTTATATTCATAGGTAATATATAGCTAAAGGACATCCTAAGAATTACAAAATTTTCAAAAGGAAGGAGGATATGCTAAACAATTCTTTTTTTTCCTCAACATTTCACCTCCCCATCAATCAACTCACTTATGAATGCATTATTTGAGAGCTTTTTAAGGACTAAAGGCCTTATTTGACTATAATAAAAAAGCCAACTATCTTTTCAAATTTTAATTAGACTACCACTCTGCATCCTCTAACATAGTCTTGCTTTAAAACATCTGTAACACCAAAAATTTTCTCCAAACAAAGCTTGGTGTGTGTGTGTGTATATATATATATATATATTGCTTATAAAAAAGAGGACCTAAGATAGTATTTTGACTTAAACACTTCTGTTGTTATTTTTAAGCATTACTAATCATCAACATTGCTTAGCTAAAAGTGCCACATTTAAATCATGAAGATGCTAAAATCCTAGCCCTCATTTGTTATTTTCCTGAAAAAGTTTATCCATAAAGTTAGTGCAACTTCCTTTCATTTAAAATAAGAACTCACCAAAATTTCCTAATCAAAGCTTGTAAATCTATACAAGATGTATTGAGTAGCATAAAATAACCCATAATATAATTAAGAACGGCATGAACAACTAACTTTGTAATCTCTTCCTTGCTAGCTTATGACATAAATTTTTTCTTTTTACCCTTTCAACTTTTTTCAAAGGTGCTTCTTAAGAAAATTAAGTATACATATTTTAGACCAATCCACTAATGTTAACAACCCAAGGGACTTAGGATGTTGACCTACCTTCTAGGCCTTGAACCTCAACTTAATTTGAGATCATGTCTGGTATAGAACCTTATAGCTAAAAGACATTTGATTTATCAAAATTGATTTTTTTTTTGCCTTGAATCTTGCTTATATATCTCAAGGATTGATCTGACTTTCTTACTTTCTTTATGCATGGCCTTTGAAAATAGGTTGTTACTATTTATAAAAAGAGATGAGAAATAATAAGGCCGCCTTAACACACTTGAACATTATAGGTTCATTATTTATTGTCTTTTTTTGTTTATAACCCTTCTTTACATAAAAAAAAATTAAAGAATGTGAATTAGGATCTATTTGGCAAAGATCTCTACTTTTTAAATTCAAAATAAGCTTAATAAAATATTGATGAGAAGACATTTTAATGAACATTTATTTAAGATAAGCCTACTCAATCCCGTCATAAGTCTTACTTATATCCAATTTGAATGCAAAACAATTTTTGTTATTCTTTATCCTATATTTGAAAGAATAGAAAATCTCAAAAATAACTAATCTATTATCATTAATGAGTCAACTAGGTACAAAAGCACTCTAGATATATCAGCCATTGAAGAAAGGATACATTTTTAATCTATTTGCTAAGACCTCATAAATTAGTTTATATATAATAACACACAAAATGGTAATGGGCCTAAGATCTTTCATAGATGAAGGTGATTGAACCTTAAAAATTACAGTAATGAAAGTATGATTCAAATTGATGACATAATTTTAAAGTTTAGGAAATCAAGCACAAGAAAAGTAATATAATGTCTACAACTTATTTGATTATTCGAAAGTAGGGTAAACTTTATAGTTTGTTGTTAAAGTAAAAGAAAATTTTGACCATTATGGAATAAATTAAAAACTATCAAAATCTGAAGAATTATCTATGCATTATTATGGCGCTACTAAGATAAGCTTTTAACTGAGGATTACAGAATGCAAAGCTTTAAAGTTATCATATCATGTAGAATTTTGAATGAAGAAGTGTAGGATAATTTTTGTGATAATTCCTTTCAATTTTGAAGGCCTCCCACTACTTGGGACCTTGAATTTAGTGATCTCTTATTGTTAGACAATAAGTTGCACCTTTTATAGATGGTGCTTCATGATATGAATGAGGTTGGTTGAATCCTTACCCGTATGTAGAACACAAGTCCCAAGCTTTAATTCAAATATCAAAATAAGATAAATCCTTAAATCCCAATTAGATCTCTAGAAAACTTGTTTCTATAAACCTAAATTACAAAGATTTAAGTTGTGTTAATCTCAATCTTAAATTAACTAAGTAATTTAAGATCTAGATTAAACAAGTTTGAGAAATTATCAAGCACTCACCCAATAATCTCACCAAGTCAATTCAAGAACTCAAGAAGAGAATTAATCTCACAAATAGCTTTAAGACAAAGGAATATTGTTCTATTTTCATTGATAGCTAAATATGGGGTTTAAATACCCTTATAATGTGAAGTTTTCTATATATTAAATATTTAAATTCCTAAACAAAGTTTTATCTAAGTAAGAAGTACACTTTAGATAGGAATTTTTTGTAAATAAGAAAGAAACAACTCAAAATTTGCTTAACAAACTAGAGAAAACAAAAAGTTCTTGAATTGCATGACCATTCATTATTGCGATCCCTTATGTAGCAAAACTCGCCCTCGATGCATGACCTTGCATGTCCTTCTAATTTTACCCAAAATTGGCTCCTCAAAGCACGACTGTGCATTTTGGTCGTGTGTGTCCTTTACTTTCTACCCATTCAAGACACTACCATTTCTTCCTTCAATTGACCTTCTTTTGACTCGTAGCCTTCTTCTTGGGTTCTTTCCACATAATTAAGGTATAAATGACTTTGTTTGGTTTAAAGAAGATCCTTTAATTCCTTCTAATGGATTTTGAGCTGATCCACTTGTAATTTCTTATTGCATGAATGCTCCAATTGCATCCTTTAACTTCTTGGGCCTTTCTTTTATAATTAAACCTTGAAGTTGAATGGATCTTTGGGCTTGCCTTGGATGTTTGCATCATTGCCTCCTTCATCGAGATGATTTGTCCTTGAATCCAAAGCTTCATCAAAATCAAAAGGAGAGAAATTAGCAACATTAAAAGTAAACCTAACATTATAATCACTTGACAAGTCTATCTTGTAAGCTTGTAAGCATTATCATTAATCTTTTCTAAAGTTTGAAAAGGTCCATCTTCCTTATGTTTAAGTTTATTTTTCCTAAGATTAGGAAACCTATTTTTCCTGAAGTGTAACCAAACCCAATCTCTCGGTTCAAATACAATTTTAACTCTACTCCTATTTAGGTTCCTAGCAACTTGATCATTCCTCTTTTCACCTTTTGATTAATATTCAAATACACCTTCTCATGCAATTGTTTCACAAAATCAGATTTCTTTTTACCTTCTAAGTCCATACTAAAGTTAGAAGGAATTGGGGATAAATCCAAAGGACTCAATGGTATAAATCCATAAACAACCTCAATAGGACAATAATGTGTAAAAAAATGCACACTCCTATTATATGCAAATTCTATATGTGGCAAACATTCCTCCCAAGACTTTAAATTTCTTTTAATCAAAACTCTCAAAAGTTGCCCTAGAGTCCTATTTACAACATTAGTTTGATCATCAGTTTATTAGTGGCATGAAGTAGAAAATAACAATTTTGTCCCCAATTTGTCCCGCAATGTTTTTCCAAAAAAAGCAAAAAAATAGTACTTATCACTAACAATAGTTCTATGCATACCATGTAACCTCACAATCTCTTTGAAAAACAAATTTGTAATGTTAATGGCATCATCACTTTTGTGTCATGTAATAAAATGTTCTATTATATAAAATCTATCCACAACCACAAAAATAGAATCACTACCACATTTGGACCTAAGTAACCCCAAAACAAAATCCATAGGTATATCAATCCAAGATGAATCAAGAATGGGTAAAAACATAAATAATCCATGTGGTTTAGACTTAAACTTAGCTTGCTTGCATGCAACACATCTATCACACACTTTTAAAAGATAATTCTTATATTAGGTCAGTAAAAGTACTCATGAAAAACATTTAAAGTCTTTTGGACTCTAAAATGCCCCATAAGCCCACCTTATGGGCTTTCTAATCAAAAGCTCACACAATGAAGATATCAACACAAAAAGCTTATTATCTCTAAATAAAAAGCCCTTATTATGCCTAAAATACTTTTCAAAAATAATTTTCTCATAATTTTTATAGTACAAGCCAAAATCAACATCATTAATATACAAATCTTTGACATACTTAAATCCAAGCAATTTAGAGTGTAAAAGAGAAAGAAGAGTATACCTTCGTGATAGTGCATCGACTACTATATTATTGTTACCTTGTTTATACCTTAAGACATATGGAAAGGACTCAATGAATTCACTCCATTTAGCATGCCTTTTGTTCAATTTTTATTGTCTTTTAAGGTATTTTAAGGACTAATGATCTGTGTGAATAACAAACTCTTTAGGCCAAAGGTAGTGTTGCCATGTTTACATGGCCCTAACTAATGCATACATTTCTTTATCATAAGTTGGATATTTAAGGGTTGGCCTACTAAGTTTCTCACTAAAGTAAGCAAAGGGTCTTCCTTCTTACATCAAAATCACTCCAATGCCCAAACCTAAAGTATCACATTTAATTTGAAAAGTATTAGCAAAGTTAAACAAAGCTAATAAAGGTGAATTAGTTAATTTGAATTTTGAAAAATCAAAAGCCTTTTGTTGCGCCTGCCCCTATTGAAAACCAACATTTTTCTTTATAATTTCAGTTAAGGATGGCGTAATAGTGCTAAAATCATTCACAAATCTTCTATAAAAACTAGCTGAAGCATGGAAAGATCTTACCTCACTTATGCTTATAGGTTTCGACCTTGATTGAATTACACTTACCTTTTCTTAGTCAACCTCTATCCTATCTTTACTTACCTTAAATCCTAAGAAAACAAGTTTATTAGTGTAAACAAAACATTTTTTGAAGTTGATATACAAAATTTGTTTGTGTAAAACTTCAAAAACAACCTTAACATGCTCTAAATGCTCCTGTAAAGATCTAAAATAGACAAGAATATCAACAAAGTAAACAATTATAAATTTTCCTAAGTATGCATTGAAGATATGGTGTGCTATGGGCATTAGTTAGTCCAAAGGCAGTTTTCCATTCATCCCCTTCATGCATTATAATTTGATGATAACCACTTTTTAAATCAATTTTTCAAAACATGCATGCACCATGCCATTCATATAACATGTCATCTAATCTAGGAATTGGATGCCTATACTTAATGGTTATTTTATTGATGGACCTACGATCAACACACATGCACCAAAGATCCATCCTTTTTAAGTATTAATAAAATAGTAATCGCATAAGGACTCATACTTTTCCTTACCAAACCTTTTTCTATGAGCTCTTCAACTTGCCTTTGAAGTTCATTTGTCTCCTCAAGATTGACAACCTATACTAAAATCAATTTGGTGTTCAATACCTCTTAAAGGTAGTAATCCCTTTGGCATATCTTTGGGAAACAAATTTGAAAAATCATGCATTAAAGACATAATGCCACTAGGAAGAAAATTGATTAGATTATCACTAATAGAAAAACATGTTAGTTTGAATCTTTATACAAAAGCATAGCCATGGGTGTTTTGTCTCCTTAAGATTACTTTTATAGGTTGGTCTATTTGGAAGTTGAAAGCCTAAAATGAAATCAATTTAGTGTTCAATACCTTTTAAAAGTGGTAATCCCTTTGGCACATATTCGGGAAACAAATTTGAAAAATCATGCAATAAAGAAACAATACCACTGGGAAGAAAATTGGGTTAGGTTGTCACTAATAGAAAAACATGTTAGTTTCAAGTTTTTATACAAAAACATAACCATGGGTGTTTTGGCTAGTAAGGCTTTCCTCACATCCCTCTCTTTTACAAATATAACTCTTTTCACACCCTTTCCTTTTGCATGTACCTCATTTTTTTTTTATTGGCATCCCCTCTTTGCTCTTCGTTTTCCACTCTAATTTCATGCCCCTCTTTGGTTTTCTCACTACTCTCTTTTTATCACACTGATTTTTCTTTTTCTTGTTTATGAACACTTTTTTTCTCTTAAGTTTTTATTTGATCTTCATATATTTGATAAGGAGATAAGGAAAATAGTACAATGTGTTTACCCCTAAAATCAAATTCATACACATTTGTAAACCCATCATGTTTTGCCCTTCTATTAAATTGCCATGGATGCCGTAAAAGCATGTGACTAGCTTGCATGGGTATAACATGATACAAAACCTCATCTTTATATTTGCCCATTGTAAATGCAATCCTAACATGCTTGGCCATCATAATTTCCCCACACTCATTTAACCATTGTAAGTGGTAAGGTTTAGGTTGTTTTAAGGTTGGAATCCCATCTTTTAAATAAGATAAGTGCTAGCCACATTGGTGTAACTACCACCATCAATTATAACAAGACACAAGTTGCAATTAATTCTACACCTAGCATGAAAAATATTCTCCCTTTGCTATTGATCATTTTTAATATGGGCATTTAAAAAATATCTAGTCACAAAAATTTCTTTACTTGTTATATCATTGAGGTCCTCAAAATCTTTCACAACATTAACATCTTTTAATGGAGGCATCTCGGGGTTGATTTCTACAGTATTATCCTCATCCACACTTGTAATGTTACCATCTCTTATAGCCATGGTTCTTTAATTGGGGCATTCATGTGTCATATGGCCTTTTTTTTGGCACTTGAAACACAATATGAAGCTTGCTTTATTAGGCTTTGATTCGACCTTACTTAGAAAGTTGGGCTTCCCTCCTTCCTTATTGGATGGTTTAGCTTTAGGCCTACAAATGGACTTATCACCAACTTTAAATTTGTTAGTACCAAAAGAAGAAGAGAAAATTGGTTTAAAAGGTTTGCCCATTTGTTGCTTTTCTATCTTTAGCGCTAGATGGCACACGTCCTTCAAATCATTGTAGGGGCATAATTCCACTTGATTTGCAATGTCTTTGTTTAGCCCTCCAAGAACAATGTCATTGTTTACTCTATGGACTCCTTAATTTCGGCCTTGATCATTGTCACCTCAAGCTTTTGATAATCCTTTTCCATATTTCTACCACCTTGTACAAGCCTTTGAAATTTGTTATGCAAATCCCTATAATAATGGCTAAGTACAAATATCTTTCTTATAACCCTTTTCATCTCTCCCCAAGTATAAATAAGATCATCCCCACATCTTTTCCTAGAATACAAAATTTGATCCTACCATATAAAAGCATAATCTACAAACTCAATAACAGTAAGCTTAACTTTCTATTCCTCACTATAGTTATGACAATCAAATACGAAATCTACCTTATTTTCCCATGATAGGTATACCTTAAGATTACTCTTATCATTGGAGGTATGAATCTTCATCTTAATGCCATTAAGATTGTTATCTTGCTTGTTAGTCCTTTAGGAAAATTCTTCCATGGAATTGCCATCTTCCTCATCATGCATGACTCTCCCACATTTTGGTTGCTTTGGATTGGTATGAGCTGTGTTAGAATTGGAAGTATAGGTGTTGCACTAGGATGGTTAATCCTAAGTCTTGAACCTCTTTTGATCCTAACAAAGGAGATTGATCAATGCTAATGTTTCCATTAAGTGTTGTTTTGTAGAATTAAGTTAGATTTTCAATTAGAAGTTGGATGGAGTTCATAATCTTTAAGAAGGCAAACTTCATCCAAATTCGCGGTCAGTAACTCTTAATTTGCGACTGCAACTTAGCTCAAGAACAGGGTGAAACTAAGTTAGACGAATTCACGGGCAACATCGCTTTCGCGACTCATCTAAAGATAGAAGTGTCAAAGTCACAGATGAATTCGCAGTCACTGTCGCGTCTCTATCTGATCGCGAATTTCATAGTGATTGAAGAGGGAACCAAATCCATAACCACAATGTGCCAAGTGTCCCATGCATCCATTGAAGAGCAAAATTTGTAAGGGCGACATTATGGGTACCAATTGCGATTCATGAAGATGAAAATTCTCCTTGAAATAGAGGAATTTGTGCCTTAGTCGCACCCTATACAAGAATTGATTGGGACCGTGAAGTTTGTAGGCAATTAAAAAGCAACGACTATATTTTCCTGATAAACCAATGAGGAGCTGACATGTGAACTAGCTGTTAGACACAAATAGGGTTTTTCGCTACAATTTTTAGCTTCTGTATGGAAATTTGAATGTCGCAACAACGAATCTTTAGTAACGATCGCGACTCTCACCTGCCATAAAATTAATGCAGAATCTGTCTAGCATGTCTTGAAGATTTAATGAGCTTCATTGTCTAATGTCTCTTTGGTGGGTATGAGCCATAAATGCTCCACCAAATAGATGTAAATGCAAAAGAATTCATTGACTTGTAACAAAACTCTTACAAATTTGCTACTCATTCTTTCAATTCTTCTTTATGCTTTAAGTGATTGTTTGGTGTGAGCATTAAACACCAATTGTAGTAGGTTTTAGTGTGAGCCTATAAAAACACTTGAGAAAGGTTTTAGTGTGAGCCTATGAAAACACTTAAAAGAGTTTTTAATGTAAGCCTTAGAAAACACTTGTAAGAGAGGTTGTTGTGTGAACCTTGAAAATACAAAGTGTAAAAGTTAGGTGTGAGCTTGGAAACACCATTTTGAGTGAGTAAAACACCCAATTGTAGAGAATTAGGGAATGGACGTAGGGTTGATTAATACTCAAACCACTATAAATCTTTGTGTCTCTTTTATACTCTTTCTTTATTCCTCGCTTTAATTTTTATTTAAACACCAATTCAACCCCCTTTCTTGGTGCCTAGGGCCAACAAGTGTTATCAAAGCCAAGTTTCACAAACAAGCCTTAATTGGGTGAGCAAACTTCATGACATAAAAAGGACTCCACTCACACCTCAACCCCTACTTTGATGGATCTGACTATACTCATTGGAAGTATATGATAGAAATTTATCTTGATATAAATGTAGTGGACCTTTGGGATGTAGTTTTCAAAGACTGGAAGCCACCTTCTAAAGTAGTGGATGGAATTGAAGAACTCATTCCAAGGAAAGATTGGGTTAATGCCCATAAGAGGTCAAATGGCAAGAATAAGAGGGCAATGACTATTCTTTTAAGTTCTCTCTCTAGGAAAGAGATTGGAAGAGTGCAACATTGCCAAATAGCTCATGCCATTTGGAAGATTCTTAAAAACTATCATAAGGGCACAACACTTATTAAATCAAGCATATTAGAGATGTACATGATGGAATAGGAGCTCTTCATGATGAAAGACCATGAAAGCATCACCAAAATGACGAATAAACTTATATCCATTGTCACAAACATGAAGAAATTTGGAACAACTCTCACTAACTATGAGGTAAACAAGAAAATCCTTAAAACTCTTCGATTAGATAAGCTTGGTGCAAGAGTATGTAACATTCAAGAGTCCAACCCAAAGATTGGAAAGATTCCTACGGATGTGTTGATAGGCAAACTCTTAACTCATGAGTTGGCCTTACAAAAGGATAAGCAAATGAAGAAATTAAGGGGACAAGGAGAAAAATTAGAAAAATAAAGAAGAACCATAACACTCAAATCCTCTATTGGACTAGGGTAGTTAACCCAAATCTTAGACCTCTTTTGATCTTGACAAAAGAGATTGATCATGTCTAATATTTCAAATAAGTGTTATTTTGCAGCCTTTATCTAAAGTTGGAAGTTAGATGAAGCTTGGAATTTATCAAGTATGAAAAATGACTTCTAAAAAGTGACCGCTACTTTGTATTCGCGATCGCGATATGTGAAGAAGCATTGTTAGAAAGCAGACAGGCAAAATCGCGGAGCCATTCTCGATCGCGATTCATCCAAATG
>CATIWR010018597.1:0-22250 GCA_949677035.1 Omphalea diandra | reverse complement strand
TATATATCATCCATTTTCACTATTATCAGAGCCAAGGGCAATAGATGTTATATCGTAAAGAGTACCCACCCTAACATGTGTTAAACATTTTTAGATTAGAGTCTAGAGTGGAGTGGGTAGTAAGACCATGTTGATGTTAACGTTATAAAACCATTGGCATACTCCGAACTAATTAAGAAGATTTTTCATTTTCTTTCATGGATACCTTTCTGTATAGAACCCTTTCTTCCTCACTCTCTGATGCCTCTAAAAACTCTAAAAAAATAATAGTAAACAGTGAAAAAATTACTATTAAAGATTTTACAAAAAAAAATTAATAATTGAGAGATTCCCATAGTACAAAAAGACCATATTTACAAAATCTTCAAATTAAATGTTTTTAAATCTGAGTTTACAATTAAATTTGGAGAGACAGATATCCAACTATCCAAACCTTATAAAGACCATAAGACTTCTCTCCCAAAGATCCTAACAAAACCATCAAAACAAGCACTACAAATACATCCACATTAGCCTTGTCTAGATTGGTATCAAACCTCTTACTAGGGAAGGCCTTGACACTTCCATTCTAGTTGTCCTTAGGGATGCTAAACATACAAACTACCAAGACTCTCTTTTAAGTTTAGTTGAATAAAGTCTTTGTAAGGGACCAGTTTATTTCAGCCATTACCCAAATATTATCCTATCCCTTTAGGACAAACATATCTTTAAAGCCATGACCTTACAAATAAAGACACATAACTATAAAGTGATCGAGAGATTTATCCCAATAGCTTTTATTTACAAAATACACTACAAAACCATGATGACAACTTTTCTTCCAAACATAGGTTTCACTCTCAAAAGAGAGAAACACTTGTGTTACAGACAGACCTTGCAAGATCGAATACTGTCATTTCAAAATCCATTTAATGGAAAGATATAACCTTACCTAAAAAATGGATCTTAGAAGAAGTTGTACCTCTTGAAATTCTAAAACAACTAGAGCTAAACACCAGATTAACAACCATCACCCAATATCAGGATGGAAAAGTAAAACTAATATTTGATAGGCCATCAGCTGATACAAGATACTCTGATGAAAGCTCTACTTCAAGCACTATAGATGTTGGAAGAGTTTCCAAACTCCCTTCCATTATCTATACTCCTTATGCAAATATACCTCATAGGTATTGTGCTTCAGATCTACCTAATTCCACACTTCATACCATGCAAATGTTCCACACCCTGTCTATACGAAAGATAGGTTACCTCTAAACCAAAATGAAGAATAAGAATAACCAGTGCTCGCACTTTCTTCTCCTACTCCATCATTCATAACTCGAAACATAAACAATGAGGTTTGTGTTTTAGGAAAAAAAATTTAAATTGAATAAAAAATATTTGCATGAAGACTTTTATGCTCCTTACAATGCAAAAAAGAAAACATGGTTTTTCAACGACTTCTTAGAAAAGAGAAAGGAGACACAAGAAAAGTATTTTGACTTTGTTCTCTAACACCAAACACATGTCTTGTTCTTTGATTGGTTTGAGTTATATGCCTCTCAGAATGGGAATGAGTACCCTAACTCCAAAATTATCAACCTCATCACCTCCAGAAATGAAATGCCTAAGTGGTAGGTAAATAGGAAAATAGTCCAATCTCAGCACCCTTCAGCTAGACAAATCACCTTTCTTATATTAACTTTTCCTTACAAAACAATCTAAGATGAGACTATAAATATGAAAAATATGGTCTTACAAAATAACCTTGCCAACGTCAATCTTTAGATCATAGGAAAATAATTGACTAGGATAGAAAGTCACATCTAAAAGCCTGATGAGGTAAAACCCTCAAACCAAAAACTCAAGGCACATGTTTTCAAGCCTTTTAAATATCCAAACTCAACCAACAACAAATATAAGAAAATAGGACTGAATTCATAAAAGCCATTAAAGACTAGATAAGCTAGATTGAAGTTCTAGAGTCATAAAAAATGGTGGCTCAAGAAAAGCCACAATAAAAAACCATTAGCACCATTAATCAAAGCGTCATATATACCTTAGATGTGGAAGCCTTTAAAGAGAAAATTCCTTAAATAAACAATTTCACTAGTAAATTGGCTATCTCAAACCCACATCACTAGACCTAAAAACAGTCCAAGTACAATGCCTTATCCATATATGAATGGAACATAGATGGCATGTATGAATACAACATCCTTAGCCTCTTACAACAAATGACAATGGTTGCTAATGCCTACAAAACCCAAACTGGGACTCCTAATAAAACTATAGCAAAGCTCATCATAGCAAGATTCTTAGGACAATTAAAAGATTGGTAGGATTATCACCTTACCCTAGCTCAACATCTAAAAATACTAAATGCCATACAAACACATAAGGATGGGACTCCTGTAATTGACTAAAATGGAAATACCATCCAAAATGATATTTCAACTTTGAACTTACAATATCCCTACATTTTGTAGGAGATCCTTCACATCTCAAAGACAAAAATATTAAGCTACTTAGTAATCTTAGATGCAAAAGGTTCAGTGATTTCCAAAATTATAAAATGGCTTTCCTCACCAAAGTAATGCTAAGGTAGGATTCCAATCAACCTTTCTGAAAAAGAAAAATTCCTTGCTAAATTACCTACCTTATTGGGAGAAAGGGTTTAGAAACAACATTAGACCCTTTTTTGGTAATCAAATACCCTATAACTAGTTGACTTATGGGGAACTAATAAGTCTAACCCTAAAAAGAAGGCTTAAAAATTTGTCAAGATTTAAAATTACAAAAACACCTTAAATGGAAAATGAAGAAAACTAAACAATAACTAAGAAGTTTTTGTAAAAAATTTGAGTTTGGTCATACAAACCCTTCTGCCTCGAAATATCAATGTCATTACATTATGAAATCATATAATGACAAGCATTCAAAGAATACAAAATCCAAATACAAAAGATACTCCAAACCTAGGAAAGAGCCCTACTATTAAAAACCATCCTATAGAAGGGATAAAAAACACCTTACAAAAAATCCACAAACAAAATCGCAAGAATTCGCTAAAAGACATAACCAACTATAGGAATATGGCATTAACAAAATTGCAGCTCTTCTTATAGGTATCTCAAATTTAGAAGTTATTGAGTCATCTAAAAAATTAGCCACTTCATTAGGAACAAACTCAACCTTTGAAATTGAGCCTGAAGCAAAAACCATTAATGTGCTAACTAAAGACCAAGAACACTTTCTTAAAGCCATTAAGCACATTAATGATTTCTAGATACAAAAGAAGCACCTTGATAGGCTCCTAAAATCCTTATAAGCTTAAACCTAAACCTTCATTGTTACCCTTTACAAACACCAATACCTATGACCTCACAACTATTCTTAATAAAGGAAAGAAAAAAACCAAAGAAAATCCCTATAACCATTTAAAGCTTACAAGCTAGAATTAAGAATATCAAAATTAAACTTAAACAGCTCAAAGAAAAATAAAAAATAGAAACAGAGTTCATACAAAACCTTTTACAAAAAGAATCTGACTCTGAACTTGAAGAAGGCTAAGAAGAACCACACATAAAAAATCTTAAGAAAGCCCTAGAAGATTGCCTTTGTGTCTTGAGAGAAATTACTTACAAAAAATGTTTCATTCATATTACAATAGCCTTCTAAGGTGATTTCAAATTGAATACTATAGCTCTTTTTGATACAAGAGCAAATTTAAGTTGTATCAAAGCAGACATTGTCCCAGACAGGTTCCACAAACATACAAAAGAGAAACTATTAGTAGCTAATGATTCCAAAATGAGAATTACAGGCAAAGTTTATGCTTCCATTATCAACAAAGATATAGCTATAAAAACCCCCTTTTTGTTCTCATGATAAATATACATCATTCCATTATCCTTGAAGCATCTTTTATCCATTTCATAACCCCTTACAAAGTTAGTCACAACCATATCTCTTTCAAAATCAAAGAAATAAAGCTTATTTTTCCTTTTTGTTAAAAAACCAAAAATAAGAAATCTTAATCTTATAAGAGCTTACTCTATTTACAATTTCTAAATAAATGCTCTTATAAGAGGAAGACAAACCTAGCTTTTATATCTAAAAGAAGATGATTCTCTACAAAATATAAAAACAAAATTACAAAATAGTTAGGTATAAAAAAAGATTTCATTACTACAAAAGCAAATAGAGAATGAAATTTGTGCTGATCTCCTAAATGCTTTCTAGGATAGGAAGCAACTCCTTGTTAACCTTTCTTAACCAAAGCCAGACCTATCCAAATGAATGCAAAACTAGAATAGTTTTACAAAACTGAGATACAAATATTAGAATCAAAGGGTCTCATTTCAAAATCCAGATCACCCTTGTCTTATGCAGTCTTTTATGTTAACAAATAATCTAAAATTAAGAGGAGCACACCAAGTCTTATAATTAACTACAAACCTCTAAAAAAAGCCTTAATGTGGATTCGGTACCCTCTCCCAAGTAAAAAAGACTTGCTCCAAAAACTCCATACTTGTTTCATATTTTCAAAATTTGATAGGAAATAAGGATTCTGGCATATACAAATACACCCAAAAGACAGATACAAAATTGCCTTCAATGTTCCTTTTGGTCAATATGAGTAGAGTTTCACGCCATTTAGACTAAAAAATGCACCTTCAGAGTTTCAAAGGATTATGAATGATATTTATAATTCCATTTCTCAATTCTACATTATTTACATTAATGATGCGTTGATTTTCTCAAACTCTATAAAACAACACTTAAAGCATATCAAAACCTTCCTCTACATTACAAAAAAGAATGGCTTGGTCATATCAAAATCCAAAATCTCTCTTTTCCAAACCAAAATCAGATTCTTTGTTCATTACATAAAACAGGGAACCATTACACCAACTAAGAGATCCATTGCTTTTGCCAATAAATTCCTTGGTAAAATCCTAAATAAAACTCAACTATAAAGATTTCTAGGAAGTATAAATTATGTTGGATTTCTATCCAAATATAAATTGACTGGCAAGACCATTACATGATAGGTTTAAAAAAGAAACCTACTCCTTCGACAGAACATCACATTAAGGTAGTAAAGGAGATTAAGAGAAAAATCTTAGAAATCTCATGACTCTACTTAGCAGATCCTTCAGCCCCTAACATTATAGAAATTAATGCTTTAGAATTAGGATATGGGCAAAATTTTGAAGCAAATCCAGAATGGAGAACAAAAAATTATGTAATTTACCTTAGCTAGAATGATTGCCAAAAAACTATTCCATAATTAAGAAAGAAATTCTCTCAATTTTTTTTGTGTATTACAAAATTTCAAAGTGATCTTTTAAATAGAAATTTTTTGCTTTGCATTTATTATAAACCTGCAAAAGAAGTTTTACAAAAACATATTCAAAATATTACATTAAAACAAATTTTGCCAAATGACAAACAATCCTTTCTATTTTTTATTTTGATATTGAACTTATAAAATGAAATACAAACTCAGTACCAGATTTTCTAATCCAATAATTTCTCTAAAATAGATCATAATGCCTCCTTGTAAGTCTAAAGATAAATCCAAAGACAAAAAGGCAAGGCCTTAGTATAAACCTCTACAAAACTGACATCAACCTAACCCATAAAATCTTGGATAGATATGGTCCAATAACAAGAACAAAGTGAGGCACAGTCCTCGCAAAAGCAATTACAAGTTCAACAATGGGTTGAATCATTAGCCTATTCTCTAGAATTACTTATGGCCCTATAAAGCTTCTCACAAGCCTTACAGGCCCAAAAAGGTAAAATTTTTTAACCTACTTTCATAAAACCAGAGACAAGATCTTCTTCTAAAAAAACCTTGCCTCAAAATCTAGTTTTCTACAAAACTTAAGGTAAGACTTTTTAATTCTTATCTCAAAAAATATTTACAAAAAGACTCTTCTCTAAATTCTTCCCAAATTGTTTTATCACAAACAAAGATTACAAAATCTCAATATTTACACAAAAATATTTTCAAAACATTTTGACCATGGAAGAAGATTTTATGCACTCAAACCCTTCCACGACAGCTAAAAACATTTTCCCAAAAAGATGGTTTTACAAACACTAGGATTTGAGCAAAACTCAATCCTATTATATGGTGATACTTGAAATCACAAGCTCAGTCAAATTCAAACACTTTCCCCTATACAAATACCATTCTGCCATACAAAATATCATTCATCCCTTTGATTGGGAAAAGATCCATCTGCCTTAAAACCTTTTCCAATTGACTTCCAAACCAAAATAAACCATTGTTGAACCTACTCCTATTGAGATTATCAACAAGTATGGTTCAATACATTCCTCATATAGAAACCCCAAAGGGCGCCACTCATGGCTAGTTTATTTTGATACAAAAATCAAGACTACTCTCATTCCTTATTGGTTTATTCAATGGTGGAATTACTATGGAGTAGCACCCTAACTACTAACTTTAGAAGTCAATTCATGTTTTGAAATCTTCAAGGAATGCTACAAACCTTCAGAAATAGAAAAAAACATTCTCCCCATTATTACTTTTTTACTCAAATTTTTTCCTGTCTTGGGTTTGTGCATGGTATTTTGAACATCACCAATAGGATACCATGGCAACCTTAGTTAGAAAATTCAAAGTAAAATGGTGGAAATCCTTCCAAAATAAGATCTCCAAAATTGCTATCTTGGAATGGCTAGAGAAAAATACAAGTACTCCAACAAAGGCCCAGGCTAAAGTCTTAACCTTTTTGGCTCAAAAATCTCATGCCCAAACCCTTTTAGTTGTAGCAAAATCATAAGAGGACTATTTCCCTATTATGAGATATCTTTTAGAAAGTAATTCTTCTAATTCACAGGTGGCTTCAATAAATGATGAGTCAGACTTAGAGGAACCAATCATAGACATTTATAATGATAATGAGGATAATTATTTCAACATCTTTCCACCTGTAAAGTATATATATATATATATATAAAGACAATGTCCGACAAAACCCATATAAAGTTTTCATTTCTAGACACCCATAATTGTGCCCATATGAAGACTCCATCATTGCTAGAAGACCCATATGGTTAATCACTGTCTTTTGTCAGATAGCCCATGTGAATCTACAATCAGAAGACATCTTTATTCTCCAAAGATTTAGAAATCTATTAGGCTCCTCTTTTATAAGAAGAAGCCCTCACTTACAAATCAGAACCTTCAGAAGAAGAGAAAAAAACACTTTTGAGGGAAAACTTCAAGTGTTGAGCATTTGCATTATAGCCTTCCATTTGTGTAAACCTCTTCAATTATAATACCTTTTGTAACTAGCCTATAAATCTATACAAAGTTATATTATGCTACAAATCTGTAAACTTATTTCAATTATCAATACAAAGGTATTACTTCATATTTATGCAAATATTTTCTATATCATTTGGTTTAACTATGTTTTGTATTTGCCCTTAAAGGGATCCTGCACATCATAAATTGTGTTGTTCATACTGCATTTCTTCTTTCATTGTTTTCATCCACGCTTATATATATATATAGTTTCATTGTGTATCATATTGTTTGCTATTTATTATAATTTATAAATATATTATCAATATATTGATCTCAATTTAATATATTACATCAATTTGATTTTTATGGGATAAAATAATAGTGCAAAATTTTTATGAAGGGGATTTGTATTTATTTGAGCATGAAAATTGTATTTTTTTTTAATTTAGAACTAAAATCAAATTGAATTGAATTGAATCAAATAAAACCAATTATATTTGAATAACCAAACTGAACTAAATCCATTTTTTCAGTTCAATTCAATCCGGTCTTTTATTTTTTAGTCTGGTTTGGTCTTTTAATTTTTAAAAGACTGATGATTCGGTCCGGTCCTATATTTTCTAGAGCACTAAATTGGATCGGACCATACTCAACCCTATAGGTGCACATGCAAAGTAAAACACCATCTGTTACTTCCTAAGTCCAACAAGAACTAAACCAGTTAAAAGATGTAAAATAAAACTGTTTTGATTTCAGTTATTAATGAGGAAAAGAAACGCAAAATTCTACACAAGTGAAAATATCTATTTTTGGTTCATGTATATTCACAGAATACTTTAGAAACAGATACGTCATCCAAAACAAAAAAAAAACATTATGCTGCACATAGCAAGGACATCAAAATCGAGGAAGAACTAGACAAACTCGAAGCGCATGAGAAGCCTTGCCGAGTTCAACTGGTTTCCCTTTCGATCAAAAAGTGGGACAGCACGGATCCCAGGTCTCAGTTCAGACACAGGAAAGCAAGCTTGGCCAGCAAAATCATCCTTCTCAGACATATCATACTCATGGACTTCAATTCTAAGCAAAGCCAGTTCAGGTACCCTCAATGGAAATGTGAACTCTTCACCCCAAACCGGTGTCCAGTTGTCCTCTATTGGTTTAGTTTTCTCCATTTTCACATCAGCTGGAACTCCCGCAATGCCAACCTGCAATATCAGTTAACAGGCGATTACAAGAATGAAGGGATTAAAAAAAAAAAAAAGCCGACTTTGTTTTGATAATCACAATACTAACACAATGACAACCTACCCTCGTATAGAAATCTGGTGGAGAATACAAATCAAAGTGTGTTGGTTTAAAGTCCAAATGCCATCCATCTCCCATATAAACCTTCACCTGTCAAATAAACAATAAGACAAATTCTTAAAGCTGCTCAGGAAAGGGAAGAGAAGGGTTACAGGTATCATGCACTCACCTTTAAAGTTTTCTTGAGTGGCAATGTGGCTTTAGGACTAAATACTTCTCCATCTGGACCAGCATTCATTAGAAAATCAGGCTTCTTTACATAGCCACAACATCCATTGGCCTTAAATATCCCTTGCATCAACCAAAGAGCTCTACCATAACCCTGTAATTGACAACAAGATAGCATTGGGCCTTAGAACTAGAAACATTACCAGAAACTACATCTCAAAAATGTTGTAACTCAATCCAATGGGAAAATTACAAAAAGAAGACTGCTACTTGAACAGCTAGTAGCATATGATTAAATGTTACAAAGTTTAGACAATGGATTCTTGTCCTTTGCCATCTTAGGCCTTTCCTTCTCTTCTCATACAGAGTACTAGGAATGCAACAACTTGAATATCAGCAATTCCAGACACATAATCCATTGGCTAACCAAAGTGATTGCCTTGTCACTAAAAGTAATTACTCTCTTAACTTCATATATTGCAAAATAAACAAACACTGGTTAGCTGACCACATCCTTGAACAAAAGAATCTGTACTTCTTGGGAGAGTAAAGAAAACAACAAAAAACTCCTACAATCGAAGCACTTAAAATCACTAGAGACCTTAATGTTGCACAAAAATGTAAGAGTAGGATCGCTATTGAAAAGTTATTCCAGACCCTAGGTTAATGCTGAATTGTTTGCTGCCCTTAATGCCTCCTTAAAATTCAGTCTAAAACTTTTTCGTGGTCACCGTCACATTTAAGAGTGCAATATAACAATGCAAACGCTGTTAAGTTTTGTTTTAATCTCAGCAATACAAGAAAAAACATTGAACCAAACCTGCATATTGAATGCAACCATTTGAGCTCCATGCATCCAAGCAATCAATGGCTTGTAGTTAGAAGAGTTAAACCGAGTGCCTTTAGGATACACCCTTAAGAAATTTTTCTGGGTGAATCTGCATTTAGAGATTGCAAATGATAGATTCGGTGGTTGGACATATTAAACTACTTATGATAAGCAGAAAATTTCAACCAAATTAGCAATATAAGAATATTATTTTCAGGCATCTTGCAGTAGAATTTTGATAAGGATAATTACCTAATTACATCCATTGCATGATTTTCAGTAGCTTTTTCTAGTGCTTTCTCACTCAAACTAAGACGTCTAATTTTATTTGGATCAACCTTTAGTGCCTCCTTTAACCCACCCTTAGGCTTTCCAGCATGAATGGCAATTAGACGCTTGTATGCATCTACTCCTAAATGGTTTGACTCATCATCACTATCTTCGCTTGTTTCACTATCGCTCTGCAACAAATAGCAGAAAATGCGAACATATCAGCACTACAGAATGAATATATTCACTCAGAGGAGGTGATGTCCATTTCTCAACACACCAAGTCACCATCTTCTGGGTCAGGTACAAGGTCTGACGGCTCCTCTCCCCACAAATCATCATCAGAATCCTTATCTTTCTGAGATTTGTTTCCCTTGCTCTTGACACTTTTAGACATTTGATATTTCTTGGGGGGTTTGGTTGAAATAATTATGCGATGCTTCAAATCTTCTGGAGAAGGGAACTCTTCTAAACACTCACATTCAGGACAATACAGCATATCCCCAAATGTTTCGGTGATCATCTACAGAGAGAGAAAAAAAAAAAAAACATTTTTAATCCATAATTGAGGGGAAAAAAATGTTGTTTTAAATCTAAATGGGCACATGAAAAATTACCTGAGCTACTTTAGCTTGAAGATCAGGAGTAAGATGGTCTTCAAGAGTTATTATGACGGGATATGGAGAAAATGAAAAGGCATATTCTTTTATGGATCTCAAGCACCTAATGAGTTCCACTGGAGTGGTCAATGTCCTACAGTCAAGTGCATACAAGTCAACAAATAACCAGGGGAAGCAAAAGATAAAACTTAAGTTGTCAAAGTTCCCATAAATTATAACTGGAAGAACAATGCAAATTTGAAAAGAAAATGTTCAAAGCATATGATGGCTACAGTTGCCAGCAGTTTTTCAATCCGAGTATCAACTGTGGCTAACATCTAACAGTCTAATATTGTTAAAAACATAATGGTGGTTGAATTGGTTGAAAAGGGCTATCTTTTTCAGGTTAAAGTGAATAGCAACTAGAAGAATTTACCATATTCAATTATTTTCCGTTTTGCATTTAAGTTGCCATGTCTCGTGTACAGCAGCATATCTAAGCTTGAATCTTGTTATAATATGCAATATTTGCTGCGCAAAGTTCACCTCACTCCCCATAACCCCAGCCCCCCCTCCCCCCCCCCTCCTTCTCAAAAAAAAGAAAAAAAAAAAAGCACAAGAAACCAAGAGCAACTGATGGTTGATTAGTTCAGAAGACGAAGAATTGGCATCAAGATCAGAATTCTGGTCAATGCTTAATCTCCACCATCCCATGTTAGAAATTGAAACTTTTTTGTACAAATAGAACAAAAGCAGATGTCATGCCACATAATGAATGATTCAGAAAGTTAGATTTGGATACCTTCCATGTAGGACATGGATGTCATCCTTAGTAGAATTAGGCCATATATCAAGCTCAATCACTCTAACGCCCCTCTTGAGTGCATTTATGATAGGGACATCGCTACAATCGCTACTGAGCTGATTTCCGGTGAGATAAGAATTGTGGCCAGTAAATATGAAATAATGGGAAAGTGGTTTACTCATATCCTGGTGAACCTGCCCAAAGTAATGATCTTATAATAAGTGTTTGATGATTAAAGAGATAAGATCAGTTGACTAATTCTTGGAATTGAAAGTGAAGAAAGAGTAGATACCTGATGTGGAGGAGGAATAGGGGGATTGAGATCGGAAGAGAACAAGAAATGGTAGAAATCGTCAAGAGTGAGAGAGTGGCGAGTGAACTTAGCAATGTGATGCCTCTTGCTCAATATCAACTCCACCATTTTGTCGGCGTTGTCTGTGCTTTGACCCTCAACATCGATCAAGAAATGCCGGAGCTGATCGGTGGTCATGTGAGTGCCACCGTCCGAATATTTCTTGAAGGCATCCTTGACGTCCGGTGGAGGCCCCGCCACCGTGACTTGAAACTTCCTGATGAAGCACATACACATCCGATAATTCCCCATGGAGTTTGGAATCTTGAAAGAGCGAGAGATCGTCCCTTCGCTGTTGAAATGAAAATTAAAAAGTATAGGAAAATAGATAGCTCACATTCCGTGTATAGCTCACATTCCGTGTATGCGTGTTCATGTCGTGTTCTGTTCCTACCTCCATCCCAACGAGAGATATCAGCTTTTTTATTATTATTATTATTTTCAACGCTTGACTTTCCCGCTACTTTTCTTTCTTTATTGGATTCATTACTCGGACAAATAATTGACAAACTTACACAACACAACAAAAATATGCACAATAATAAATGTCACCTAGGTGAGCCCATTAGAAATATCACTATAAAATTATAAGTTTTTCATTTTTCATTTATATTTATTTTTAAAATATAATATATTTATTATTCTAATTTTTATATAATTATAATAAAATAAAGAAAATAGATATTAAATTAATATGTTCAAATATAATAAGGGACATTAGATTAAATTTTATCTAAAAAATTATTGTACAGTGCGACACACCATATATGTAGTATCTCATATCATCTAGATATTTTCTATAAATATTTCTACCAAAAAATCTCCTAATCCTTGTAGTCTAATAATTCAACTACCAAAAGAGTGCTTCTCGGAGCTGTCTCTTAAACTCTCTAACAAATAGTTTTCAATCGTGGTAAACTTTTCTTGGACTTAGTCTGCTCATATTCTCATGTGGTTTCCAGTCCTCCCCCAACGATCTTAACATCTCAGTTATTTCCCATGAAGTAATTGCAACAAGCAGGGCGAAATGGAACGGCTTAATCAGTCCATGTACACATTGGAGTTAGATAAGGACACTCAATCAGCCCGAGAATTCCTTAGTTTAGTCCTTGTGGGCTTTTTGTGGTGGGTGAAAAGGTTTATGGTGTCGGCTTGATCCCAAACATCCTAACTAAGATCTGGAGTCTGCAACGCGGGTTTGAAGTTGAAAAGCTAAGTGTGCCTGATCATTTTCCTTTTCGCTTTTTCTCTGAAAGGGACAAAAGGAGGGTTGAAGAAGGAGTACCATGGAAAATACAGCGGAATCTGCTCATTCTTAGAGACTGGCTGCCAGATATCCCGATTGAAGATAGTCTTTTTCAGTGAAAGGTTCTGGGTCCATGTGTGTGGACTACCTAAAGATCGTCGTTGTTCTGCCAAATCAGTCACGGTACGAAGAGCTGCCTAACTTACAAAACTCTGAAGGATTACGAGGAAGTTAACCATAGCAAACAATGGTATGGGTCGTGGTTGAGGGCAGAAATCTACTTAAGATCTTACTTTCAACCAAGAAACCAGCCTAAACAAGATAATGTTAGAGGAAATTCCGAGGTCCTGAGGTTCAAAAGGGCCCGTGAAAGGCCATCTCGAGGAAGCACGTACCAGAGCATGAATTTGTTTAAGATAAGTTCGATATTGTGATTGACGGGTTGCAGGAACATGTGTCAGGTGAAGACTATAATTCAGCTTGTTATCCAGCGGTTAATTAGGAGAACCTAGCTCTTGATAGATTGCAATTGGAGGTTAGAACGGGCGGAAAGAAAGATTAGGACGTAGTGGGCCTGAAGAGAAAGGAACCAGCCTGGAATGGGGAGATAACTAAGGGCCTATAGCAGCAGTGAGCAAAACGGAGGCGAAATTGAAAAATTGAATTGTATTGGAATTTGATTTGATTTTAAAATAAATTTAATTTGATTTGATTGAGAAAAATAAAAAAATTTGTTTTTCAATTTTAATTCGGTTTATAATTGAAAAAATCGAATAAATCGATTTGTAGTTTTTTTTAGTTTATTTTTTTAATTTGAGCTAAAAAAAAAGTAAAAATAAGTTATTTAAAGGCTAACATTAAAAGTCTATAGAAAATAAAAAATTCAGATTATTTATCACAATTAAAGTCTATTGAGAGTCTAAAATCGAAAATCGAATCGAATCAAATTGATTTTATTCGATTTCGATTTATTTCAATTTTTCTTTAAATTTTGATCAATTCAGTTGTAGTTTACACTAAATTCGATATATTCAGTTTTTATAATTTTTATTTTGTTTTAACCGAATCGATTGAATGTTCAACCATAAACTAGAGAAGACCTTGGGCAAGAGAAAGCCCAAGGTTAGATGGATGAAGTAGGGAAGCTTCAGTTTAAATCTCAAGAACCCCAATGTTTCCTTTTAAAACCATGGGTCTGAAACTAAATGAAGTTAACATGAGCCTAATAAGCTCAACAGGCCACTTGCTTTCTCAACAACATAAACCTTCTAAGCCCAAAAGGAAGTTTAACTAAAAACCATAGCCCGTGGAGGGCCTATGGTATAGCCAAGAAGTGTTACATCTAAATTTCAAGCCATGGATATCAACTTTCACTTGTTGATGTGCACAACCTCCCCTAGAGATACCTAGGCAGAAATTAGTAATGAGGAAGTCACACAAGCAGAAGAACTAGTGTAGAAGAGGGTTTTGGATGAAGGCAGTGCAAAAGAAACATTAGATGGGAAAATCATTAGCAAAGCCTTGGTGGTTGGCTCAAAACCACCAAAGCAACCGTGAGGCTCTTGGGGTGGAACTGTAAAGGGCCTGGGCAACCGCAGGTAGTTTGAGCTCTTTGAGCTCATAAATTGGTTTAGCCCCTCTACTGTTTTTCTTGTTGAAACAAAACAATAGAAAAGTACATAGAGAAATTGAGGAATAGATTGGGTTTCTGTAATTGTCACTATGTAGATCCATAAGGGAAATTTGGAGGGGTCTTTATGGTGGGTCTCATATGCTAACTTGGAAGTTTTAGAAAGCTTGAGTCATTTTATTAATACTATGGTTAATGGTAAGAAATTATGGCATTTTCACAAGCGTCTGTGGAGCATCTAGAGCTTGTCATAAGATGGAGTTGTTTGCAGCAGTTGCTCAGTTGTCATTATAAAATGGTGTCCCTGTTGACTATGTTGGCTCACTTCAATATTCCACATCAAGGAAATAACAAAAGGAAGGGAGAAATTTTTTTTTTTTTTTTGTTATAAATAGAGCCTTGATTCCTTCAGTTTTATTATCTCAAAATTTTCTACTCATCTTTTAGGCAATTTTCAATATTTCTCTATTTTCAGTAATATTTCACTTTGTAGTATTTTTCTTCGTGAAATATAATTTTGATAGTGTCCGAAGACATAGGAATAATAAGTCGAACCTCATTAAATTCTAGTGTTTTTATTTTTTGTCTTTATTTTTCAATAGTTATTTTGTAGACTATAGTTGTAGTGATATATTGTGCTAATAAATTACTATTACCCTTATTCCATAACAATTGGTATTAGAGCCAAAGGTTACTCGTAGTATGCTCTATGGTTGCAGTTTAATTTGATCTTTCACATCAAAAAAGATTTCCTTGGGCTACTTGTATTCCGCTTTGAAGACTATTAGAGAATTTTGTAATCGAAACAGAGAGTTCTTCAAAAATATCCACACCTACCACAATAATTTCGCCACAAATCATCTGGGCAAGAATTGTCGTGATAAATTCAAAATTGGCAGTGAAAATATTTGATAGCACAAGCCATTTCAGTATATGGCAAAGTGAGGTTCTAGACGCTATTTTTCAGCAAGGTCTAAATATTGTCTTTGAAGATGAGAAATCAAATGATGTTGAGGAGAAAGATTGGAAGACGATCAATCGATTGACATGTGGTACAATTCGATCATGCCTTTCTAGAGAGCAGAGGTATGCATTTTTAAAAGAAATCTCTGCAAGGAATTTATGAAAGACACTAGAAGAAAAATTTCTGAAGAAAAGCAGTCAGAATAAGTTTCACATGAAGAAGAGGTTGTTTCGCTTCACTTATGTACCAGGTACCACAATAAATGATCACGTTTTCAATTTTAATCAGCTGATTACTGATCTGGTCAATGTAAATGAGACATTTAAAGATAAAGATCTAGCTTTGATGTTATTCGGATCACTTGCCGAGGAGTTTGAGTTTCTTGAAACTACTCTTCTTCACAGGAAGCCTGTTGTATCTCTCAAATAAATATGTGTTGCCTTATACAGTTATGAACTAAGGAAGAAGGACAAAAAGGTCAATTCTAGCAGAGATGCAGAAACTTTGGTAATCAGAGGTCGTTCGCAAAATCAAAGTATGAGAATGAAAGGGAGATCTAAGTCAAGGCTTAAGTTGAGCAAAGATGAGTGTGCCTTTTATCGAGAAAAGGGGCACTAGAAGAAGGATTGTCCAAAACTGAGAAATAAGAGCAAGCCCGATAAAGGAAAAGTTGTAGTTGAATCAAGTGTTGTTAAGATTGATGATGCAGTATCAGATTACTCACTTGCTACATCATCAAATGGCTCTTATGTTGTATGATTGCTAAATTCAACATGTAGCTATCATATGTATCCCAACAAATAATGTTTCTTTAATTTTAAAGAACTTAAAAATGGTAGATGTTGGCCCCTTAGCACCAAGAAGGGGGGGTTGAATTGGTGTATAAAAAATTAAAATAGAAAGGTAGAAGAAGATTGAGGGACACACAATTTATAGTGGTTTAGGTATAATTGACTCTATGTCCACTCCACAATTCTTAGTAATTGAGAATTCCACTAACTATCAATGGTGTTTTCAAGCTCACACCAAACTTTTACACTTGTGTTTTCTAAAGCTCACACAATAACCTTTACACTTGTGTTTTAGAGGCTCACACAACAACCTTTACACTTGTGTTTTTTAGGCTCACAAAATAGCCTCTATTAGTGTTTTTACAGGCTCACACTACAACCTATACAGTTTGGTGTTTATGTTCACACCTAACAAAGACTTAAAGAATAGAAGAAATTGAGTAGCAAAATTATAAGAGTTTTGTTACAAAATTGTTAATTCTTTTGCATTTACATCTATTTGGTGAGGTATTTATAGCCTCTACCCACTAAAGAGACATTGTAATAAAACTGGTACAAGATCTTCAAAGTGTGCTAGACAGATTTTTGTATTAAATGTTTAACAGTCGCAATTCGCGGTCGCTACTACTCGTTCGCGGTCACAAAATCCAAATTCCTTAAGAAAAATCCTATTTGTGTCTAACAGCTAGTCCACGTGGCAACTTCTGATTAGTTTACCAGGAAAATGTAGTCGTTGCCTTTCACCTGCTTTCAGAAGTCGTGGTCGTGAGCTTTCTTGTACAAGTCGTGACAGAAGGATGCAAATTCGTCTGCCAAAGATGGTCATCTTCTTCCTCATGAATCGCGGTCGCTACTAATAAGATGCCTCCTCAAAATTTGACTTCCAACAGTTTGCTGGGACACTTGTCATGTTGTGGTTGTGGACTTGCTTCCCTATTAAGTTACTTCAAAATTCAGGTCGCGACTAGGGCATGACACACACCGTAAATTCGTCTGCCAATTTTGGACTCCATCATTTAGATGAATCGCGGTCGAGAATGGTTTCTCGATTTCACCTGCCTAACTTCTTGCAAGTCTTCTAATGGATCGCGGTCGCTAATTCAAGGTAGCGGTCGCGATTTAGAAGACACTATACATACTTTGAATATTTTGAGCTATATCCAACTTCCAACTTAGATAATAACTAAAGGCTGCAAAACAACACTAATTTGAAACATTTAGACATGATCAATCTCCTTTGTCAATATCAAAAGAGGTCTAAGACTTGGGGTTAATCACTCTAGTCCAACAATCTCCCCCTTTTTTATTTTGATAACTTAGATTGATCCAAAGTGAAAAAGATGTAGAAAGTGAAGTTGGATTATAATATGATTCAATGAATACTTAAGACAAAACTTGCTAAGTATGTCATTCATTCAATCAAAGGTGATAATAATAATAAAAAATATATTGCTCATTGATGCTTCCCCTTAACTTATGCTATAATTATGTAAATTATAATTTTCTTATAATTTCTTCTTCCTTAAAATTAGATTATACCATCTCTCCTCCTTTGGCAAGATCAAAAAGAGGGTGCATAAGGAAAGAAAAACAAGAAATCATGCATAAGTATTTAAAAGGAACAAAAAAATAATAAAAAAGAGCAATCACATAAGATGATAATATATCAAAGAGATAAATTTTATTTATTCATAACTAGAGATCACAAACTTTTTAAACAGAAACAGAAAACAGGAAAGTACAAAGAATCCCTAATCTAGAAAGTTAGAGAATCATTTTTAGAAAGATCTTCGTCTTCACCTTCACCTTGAGCCTCATCTCCATCCTCGACTTCATTATTTCCTTCTTCTTCACAAGTGTCCTCGAATTTAGTGAAGTCCAGAAGATGGCATGGGGGACTCCTAATTTCTCTTGAAGATCCACCATGTCACTATGAAGATGTGAAAGGAAGAGGAACCTTCTCTTCATTATCCTCATGAGTTTATCTAACTTGTTATTGATGGTGGAGAGAGAGAGTTTACCCTTAGATTTTTGGCATAGGAGGGATGGATGGAGTAGCTTCTTCAATTGCCAATCTCTTCCTTTTCGAGGCTCGAAAAGATTCCATTTTCTTTGTTCCTTCTACACCTAAGGTGTACACATAGGTATCCGGATGAATGGCCTTGGCATTGATCAAATATGTGAGATCAAGGAAGTTTTGGGAGGGTAAATGTTTCTTAGTGAGGAATTGCTTATTTTCCTCATTAAGTGCTCCAACGAAATGATAAATGGTTATGACACGAGAAGGGAGTAAAAACTGGCTTTTCGGTTTTGTACTCATGTGAATAATTGATCTACAAGGTATCTACCGGTTTGAATTAGCTTATTCTTGACGTGGCAGAACAAAAATGCCAAGTCTTTTTGTGAGACCTTTGCATTGATTGAGAAAGTGATGATGCGATGAAGGATCTATAAGGGCAAAGATTTGATGTGTTTGGATAGAAAAGAGCGGAGGTCGTGTTTGGTTTCAATAGAAATCTCCAACCAAAATTCAGAGTAGATTATGTCAAGTGCAGACATGATGAAGGGTATGTGTTCTCCGACTTGTAAATTGAAAAGAGAAGATAGTTGGTCGAAGGTAATAAAATGAGGGTTGCCAAAGGCCCGAAACACTAACTCGTATTAGTCCGCCCTTGATTTGGCTTTGCGGCTTAATTGCACGGTACACATGAACTCTTGCACAATCTCCTCATAACCGGGTTAATATCGAAATATAAACTCATTCCACTTTAGATTGGAGAGAAATGCACGAATCTTGTCATTGATCCTTAAGGTTTAAGTATGATGGTTGAAGGAATTTTATTGGGGAGAATCACCTTAGAAGAGTTTGCCTTGAATCTCTCCTTTTCTTCTTTGGTGATTCTTTCATGAGATGAAGGGCAGGGGAGGTAGATGGTTGAGCCACTACCTTGCCCCTGTCGGCTATGGAGATTCTTTTAGGGGCCATAGCAGAAGATGAAGAATGCTTGGGAGGAATTAAGAGAATTTTATGAGAGAGTGAGAATGTTTGAGTATTGTGAGAAAAACACTGTTGAAGGGGGGGGGGGGTATATATAGCCTTTGAAGAGGTATATCAACAACTAAAAATGGCTAGAAAAAGAATTATGAAGGGTTGAAAAAAGTTGGTCGTCAAATCATATAAATGTGAGGCGGTTACTCAAATTCGCGTCCGCGAATTCATGAGTCGCGACTGCGAATTCCAGAAAATGTGAGTAATGAACAAAATTTCCTCAGGAATAAGCACTGTAACGGTCAAAATTTTGAAATTAATGATCGAAATTCACGGTGGAAAGGGATTTAGCGACCACAAATTGATATTTGACAGCCAGGTCAAATTGACTTGTAATTCGTGACTGTGAAGAAAGAATAGCGACCGCAAATTGTGAGTTAGCAAGGATAAGAATGAAAGATTTTGAAAAAAAAAACTTGTGATCCACTAGAAATTAATAATAAAACAATGATCAATCAAACATATCACACACATCACAATTAAACATAAGATCAAACAAAAATTTTCACTTAAGGGAGCTTCCATCAAGCATTCTCAATTCTCTCTTAATGAAGTTCATCCTTTCTTCATTTAGAGGTTTAGTGAAAATATCTGCAAGTTAATGATTAGTGTCAATGAATTCTAATATGATCTCTACGAAAGTGATGCATAATATCTATGTGCTTACTTCTAGAGTGTTGGATGAGATTCTTTGAAAGATTAATAGCACTAGTATTGTCACATTTGATAGGAATGTGATCAATTGCTTTGCCAAAATCCTTCAATTGTTGTTTCATCTAAAGAACTTAGGTACAACAACAACCTGCAGCCACATACCCGGCTTCTGCGGTGGACAAGACAACCGATACTTGCTTCTTATTAAACCAAGAAACTAAACATTCGCCTATAAATTGGCAAGTCCCGGAAGTGTTTTTTCTATATAAGAGACTTCCTGCGTAATCCGCATCTGAATACCCTACTAGGCTAAAGGATGTGTTCCTAGGATACCATAGTCCTAAGTAAATAGTGCCATGCAAATATTTGAAAATTCCTTTCATAGCATTCAAATGAGACTCTCTAGGAGAGGATTGAAACCTAGCACACATGCAAACACTAAACATTATATCCCGCCTAGAAGTAGTAAGATAGAGTAGAGATCTGATCGTACCTTGATATTTCTTTTCATCTACCACCGTACCCGATTCATCCTTGTCTAGCTTGATGGTACCACTCATTGGAGTTTTTGCTACTTTGCATCCTTCCATGCCAAATTTCTTTAATATTTTCTTTGTGTTTTTGGCTTGGTTGATGAAGAACCCTTCTTTGAGTTGCTTGATTTGTAGACCAAGAAAGAATTTGAGCTCTCCCATCATGCTTATTTCAAATTTCTTAGTCATACACTTAACAAAATCCTCACAAAGAAATTCATTAGTAGCACCAAAGATAATATCATCAACGTAAATTTGGACAATTAAAGTGCCATGCTTGTGCTTTTTAACAAATAATGTAGTATCAACCTTTCCTTTCTCAAAATCATTTTGTAAAAGAAACAAACTAAGCCTTTCATACCAAGCTCTTGGAGTTTGTTTTAATCCATATAAGGCTTTGTTTAATTTGAAAACATGGTTTGGAAAATAATGTGATTCAAAATCGAGAGGTTGTTCAACATAAACTTCCTCCTCAATAATGCCATTTAAAAAAGCACTCTTAACATCCATTTGAAAAAGTCTAAAATTCATATGACATGCAAATGCTAAAAGAATCCTAATGGCCTTTAATCTTGCTACGGGGGCAAAGGTTTCATTATAGTCTATGCCTTCTTCTTGGTTGTATCCCTTAGCAACCAATATAGCCTTGTTTCTAGTGATGACACCTTGCTCATCTAACTTGTTCCCAAACACCCACTTACAACCTATAATTGGGTGTTCCTTAGGCCTAGGGACAAGTTCCCATACTTTGTTTCTCTCAAATTGGTTGAGTTCTTCTTGCATAGCAAGCACCAAACTTTCATCATCAATAACTTCATAAATTGACTTCGGTTCTAATTGAGAAACAAATGCAAGATTATTATCTAAAGGATGAAGTTGAGATCGAGTACTTACTCCTTTAATGGTATCACCAATAATCAAGTCATTGGGGTGATACTTGGAGAATCTCCAATCTTTAGGTAGATCTTGCCTTAGTTCATCTTCTTGTTGATGTTGTGGTTCCTCATCCATCCTTGATGATTCACCTTTTTCCATGTTTTTATCATCTTTTCTTATAGTTTCTCCTAATTTCAGCTTTTCAAGATCACCTACAAGATCATCAACAAAAATACCTGTCTCAAGATCAAGTTTACTAGACTCATCAAAGACAACATTCATAGACTCTTCAACTACCATTGAACTTTTATTGAAGACTTTATATGCCTTGCTTGAGGTGGAATAGCCTAAAAAGATTCCTTGATTAGTCTTGGAATCAAATTTCCCAAGATTATCCTTGGTATTTAAAATATAACACTTACATCCAAATACTCTTACATATGAGATCTTGGGTTTCCTACCATTCCATAGTTCATAAGAGGTTTTATTGAGAATGTGTCTTTGAAAACTCTATTTGCAATATAACATGAGGTATTAATGGCTTCGACCCAAAAGTAATTTGGTAAGGAATACTCATTGAGCATTATCCTAGCCATTTCTACTAAAGTTCTATTTTTTCTCTCTATAACACCATTTTATTGTGGTGTTCTAGGAGTTGAAAAATTGTGAAAAATTCCATTCTCCAAATAATAATTTTTAAATGATTCATTTTGAAATTATTTTCCATAGTCACTTCTAATAGAAGTTATGAAGTAACCTTTTTCATTTGAAACTCTTTTTGCAAAGCTTTTAAAAGCATCAAAAGAATCATTCTTATAAGCTAGAAAAGATACCCAAGTAAACCTAGAGTAGTCATCTACAAGGACTAGTGCATAATGCTTTCCACCTAAGCTAGCACTC
>CATIWR010018591.1:0-51029 GCA_949677035.1 Omphalea diandra | reverse complement strand
TTCAAATCAAGTAAGTTATCTCCAAAATTCGTTGTTCCTTGTGTTCTTATTATTTTTGCATCAATTCGGGTCCTATCTCCTTCATAGGGCTCTAATTCTGTTTGTTTTGTTATATCTTGTTCCATTCTGTTTTTCTTTGATTTCCATCTTTAAATTAGTGTGTTTCATCATCCAAAAATGTACTTGCATCATTAGAATCTAATTGGAACATATTGCTTTTCAAAATTTCCTTAAAACAAGGAAAATTGTGAATTAAGCAATTCTAGCACCAATTTTGTTCCACTTGTTCAATTGAGTTCCAATCTGTTTGTTTTCACTTTCAATCATTAAATTAGCTTGATTCATCATCCCATATCAAATTTTGGCAAAAAATTCCAAAAAAATTGCATACTTTTGCAAAATTTCCTTAAATTAAGGAACTTTGCAAATCTTTGATTTCTTGTTTTTCTTCCATCCAGATTCAAATTTCTTCATCAATTAACCTTCTTGTATCCTTAAATGCAGAATTGAAGTGTTTGATTCAAGAAATTCCTTGAAATTTGGAAGTTTACCAAAATTTCTTTAAATTAAGGAAACTTGATTTTAGCTTATTTTTTGCAATTTCTTCATTGTTTCTGATTCCAATTCATTTCTTTTTGTGCCTAAACACTTTCTTGATGATTCTTGAGTGTCTAGGGCTGAATCACATCATTCAAATTCAAGAGGAAGGTGAAATTACAAATTTGCCCCTAATCGTACTCCATTCAGCTTCTACTTTTGATTTTTGCATGTTTTTGAGTTGTGAGATTGAGATTGAGAAGAAAGCCATAAGCATACACTATACTTGATATTGAGTCTATAAGTGGTGAGATTGAGAAGAAAGCCAATCGTCCTTTTATATTTCTTTTCATCTATTAACTTACCTGATTCATCTTTGTCAATTTTAATTATTAAGTTCATTAGTGTCTTAGCACTCTTGCAACCATCCATCTTATACTTCTTAAGTAGTTCTTTTGTGTACATGGATTAGTTGATGAAGATGCCTTCTTTGTATTACTTGATTTGTAGTCCCAGGAAAAACTTGAGCTCTTCCATCATGATCATCCCAAATTCTCTGGTCATACACTTAGCAAAATCCTCATAAAGATATTCATTAATAACACCAAAGATAATATCTTCAACATCAATTTGCATACTTAGCGTATCATTGTTATGCCTTTTCATAAAAAAAAAGTAACTTCTCCTTTTCAAAATCATTTTTCAAAAAAAATGAACTAATCCTTTCATACGAAGCTCTAGGAGCTTGTTTCAATTCATATAAGGCCTTAGTCAGTTTGAAAACATGGTTTGGAAACTCAAGGTGCTTAAAAGCCAAAGATTGTTCTACATAAACTTCTTGCTTAATAAAACCATTTAAAAATGCACTTTTAACATCCAATTGAAAAAGTTTGAAATTCATATGACATGATATGTAAGAAGTATTCTAGTTACCTCTAACCTTGCAATGAGAGTAAAGGTTTTCATCATAATCAATGCCTTCCTCTTTTTGTAATGTTTGACAACTAATCTAGCTTTGTTTCTAATGATGGGCCCTTGCTCATCCAACTTATTTCTATACAACCATTTACATCTAACAACTGGATGCTCTTTGGGTCTTGGAATGAAATCCCAAACTTTATTTCTCTCAAACTAGTTGAGTTGCTCTTCCACAACAATCATCCAACAAAGAGCCTCATGAATTGATTTTGGCTCAATTTGAGAAACAAAAGTAAGATTATTATCTAATGCATTAAGTTGAGCTATAGTACTTACACTCTTAGAGGTTTTCCCAATGATGAGTTCCTTGGATGATTATTGGAGTACCTCCAATCCTTAGGTAGCTCTTAAGCTTTGTCCTCCTCTTATTATGTTATGCTTGCTCAATTTCTTGAGGTGGTTCTTTTTTTCAATTTTAACTTCCTTTGGAGTGGAATTAAGCTCAAGCTTCTCAAGTTCACCTACAAAATCATTGATAAGAAAAACTTTTCCAAGATCAAGCTTACTAGATTCATCAAACATAAAATTTATAGACTATTTGACTACCATGGTCTTTTTGTTAAAGACTCTATATAATTTGCTAGTGGTGGAATAACCCAAGAAAATGCCTTCATCAGTTTTGGAGGCAAATTTCCTAAGGTAGTCCTTGGTATTTAAATGTAGCATTTACACTTAATTATCCTAGGGTATGAAAGCTTTGTTTCTACTGATGGACCCTTGCTCATCCAACTTATTCCTACATGTTAGCCCTTGAGCTCTAAGAAGGGGTTGAATTGGTGGGAAATTTTAAAACTTGGAGGGAAGGTTTTGAGAGATGGAAATAGAAGAAGTAGGAGAAGAGTTAAATATACAAGATTTTATAGTGGTTTGGGTGTTAACAAACCTTACGTCCACTCCTCAATTCTTTTAATTGGGTATTCTACTAACACTAAATGTTGTTTTCAAGCTTACACCAAGCTTTTACACTTTGTATTTTATGGCTCATACACAACCTTACAACTTGTGTTTCAAGGCTCAGGCAAAAACCACTCAAGTGTTTTCCCAAAGGATCACATTTAACCTATAAAAGAGTTTTACAACTAGGCTAAATCTCAAACCCAGAAACAATAGTGTTTAATGCTCACACCTAATAATACCAACTCACATACAAGAATTAAAGGTTAAGAAACAAAATTGCAAGAGTTTGGCTATATTCAATGCTATTCTCTTTCATTCATGTATGTTTGGTGGAGTATTTATAGGCAATAACCACTAAAGAGATGTTACAAACAAACTATGTCTAAATCTCCAAGTTATACTAGGCAGATCTTGCATTAAATACCTATCAGACTGGTTTTGTAGTCTTGACTAGTCATTTGTGGACGCGATTTCACTTTAAGCATAAAAATTGCTAAAAATCATAGGGGAGAACCCTATTTGAATCTAACGGTTAGTCCATATGGCACACTTCCATTGGTCTTTCAAGAAATATAGTCATTATATTTTTCAAGCCAAACAAAAGTCGCGCTCGTAAAATATTTTTTCTTTAGGAATTGATTGCCACCGCGAATCCCTTTGTTTGTCAAGGAAATGTAGTTTCATTAAATCGCGGTCTTGACCAATATGTTACCCTTATGAATTTGACAAACCAATAAATTTTTGGGACACTTGGCATGCTGTAGTTGTAGACTTGATTCCCTCTAAGCAAATCCAAAAGTTGCGATAATGAATCCGGATGCGACTCTTAATGTTAATTCGTCTGTCATAACTTTATGAATTCCTTAGCAAGATAACGATTATGATTTTCATCGTGAATTTATCTATCCCATCTTCTTCTATTCTTCTTGCAAGATAGCAGTCACAAATTTGAAGTTTGCTCCTATAAATTAGAATGCTTTTCATAAAACTTGAGATTTAGACCCTCATTCAACTTCTAATACAAACCTATCTAAAAGTCTGCAAAAAACAACACTTAAAATTGATGTTATAACATATCAATCTACATTGTCAAGATCAAAGAGAGTTTTGACTTTCGCTTGACCAATCTAGTCCAACATTATACACCTATTTACATCCGACAACTGGATGCTCTTTGGGTCTTAGAATAGGCTCCCAAACTTTATGTTCTCTCAAATTGGTTGAGTTGCTGCAATCATCCAAAAAAGAACCTCATCAATTGATTTTGGCTCAATTTGAGAAACAAAAGCAAGATTATTATATAACGTATTAAGTTAAGTTACAATACTTACACCCTTAGAAGTTTCCCTAATGATGAGTTCCTTTGATGATTCTTGGAGTACCTCCAATCCTTGGGTAGCTTGGTCCTCCTCTTAGTGTGGTTGTGTTTGCTCAATATCTTGAGGTGGTTCTTTTTCTTTAAATTCAACTTCCTTCAGATTGAAGTTGAGCTCTAGCTTCTTAAATTCAACTATAAGATCATCAATAAGAAAACCTTTTCTAATATAAAAGTTACTAGATTCATCAAACACAACATTTATAGACTTTTTAACTACCATGGACTTTTTGGTTAAAGACTCTATATGCCTTGCTAGTGGTGGAAGAGCCTAAGATAATGTCTTCATTAATTTTAGAGGCAAATTTCCTAAGGTAGTCCTTGGTATTTAAAATGTAACATTTATACTCAATTATCCTAAGGTAAGAAAACTTGGGCTTTCTTCCATTCCATAACTCATAAGAGATTTTATTTAAAATAGGTCTTTTGAAAACTCTATTTGTGATGTAACAATAATTGTTGATGGCTTTAGCCCAAAAATAATTTGGAAGAGAATACTCATTGTGCATAGTTCTAATCATCTATATTAATGTTCTATTTTTCCTTTCTATAACACCATTTTGTTATGGTGTTCTAGGTGATAAAATTTTTTTGAGAAATACTATTTTCTAAATAATAGTTTTCAAAATTCTCATTTTGAAATTCTTTTCCATGGTCACTTCTAATGCTAGAAATGAAGTGACCTTTTTATTTTGAACTCTTTTTACAAAACTGTTAAAAGTATCAAAAGCGTCACTCTTATGATTAAAGAAATTAACGTAAGTAAATCTAGAGTAATCATTAACAAACACATATGCATATTGCTTTTTACCCAAATTAGCATTTCTAGTTTGTGTAACCAAGTCCTTATGAATAAGTTGAATAGGTCTAGTAGTACTTACAACATTTTTGGCTTTGAAGGTGGATTGGTGTTGCTTCCCCATTTGACAAGGTTCGCGAGACTTATCCTTGATGAACTTGAGCTTTGGAAGAACATATACTAGTTCTCCTTTTGAGAGGTTTTGGAGTGGCTCCATGCTTGCATGTGTTTAGTTCCAAAATTTATATGTTTAATAGCCAAAGTCCCTTTAAATTTATGAAGATTCGATTTAATTTTGCTTGTAAAAGACCTTCATTGAGGATATTTTATATTTATAGGTAAAGAATGGAAGAAAAAGAATAGGAAAAAGGAAGAAAGCTAAGGCAGAACCATGCTTATAGTCGTGCTCCATTTAAGACAACAGGGATCAGGCTAAGGCATGGTTGTGCCCTCTTCGAAGGAAGCAAGCAATAAGGGATCACATGAAGACTGGACCATGCTGGTGGTCTTGACCTAGAAAAATAGAAAATTGATAGCAAGACATGACATGAAGATATGATCATGTCTTATTTTGCTAAGAAGGAATTGCACATGAGCACAACCGTGCTCTTGGTCATGCGCCTTAATAGGAAAAGAAGTGAAAATTATTTAAACTAACAAACTCTTCGTTTTAAAAGCCCCAAAGCTTCATGCTTTGAAAACACCTTTTAAGCACTATTTAAAGAGGCAAAGCCTTAAGAATTTGGCATCCATTATCTTCTAATAACTTGGAAAAGAGCAATAAGAGATCAAGGAGAAACTTAAGGAGTAAAGGCTAGAAGACTTTGAGGAAGAAGGTACAGCCAATCAAGGAGCTTAAAGAAAGAGTCCATGGCTTCTCTTCCTTATGATTTTATTATTCTCTCTTCTTCTCTTTCTTTTATTATGAACCAAAACCCTCAAAGTTAGGGTTGTATATGAATCTTGTGTAACAGCTTATGGGCTTGCTAATCTAAAACCATTTTGGTTATTATTCATCCTTGTGTTAGGAATTATTGTGTGCTTAATGATATTAATTAATTAGTTATTAATAATAATTTATTTTATGGATTATTTATTAAGATATGCATTTTATAAAATGGATCTTATTTAGTGTGAAAATTCATATATTTGTTAGGTTAATTCCCTTTAAATCTATGAAATAATGCTTTAATTTTACTTATAATGGAACCTCATGAAGGGTATTTTATGTTTATAGGAAAAGAATGAAACAAAGGAGAACAAAGGAAGAAAAGGAGAAGAGGCATACCATGCTTATGGCCATGTGCCACGAGGAGTTAAGAAGGATTGAGTAGAAGCATGAACATGCTTCATAAGGCACGACCGTGACATACTTTAAAGCAAAAATGACTAAAGTGATTACGTGAAGACATGGGTGTACGAGTGGCCATGTGATAGAGGAGTAGAGATTTTGGACCAAGACATAATCATGATGCACAACCATGTCTCCTTTATTATAAACTAATTGCATTAAGGCATCATGCCTAGTTATGCCTTACAAAAGATAAACATGGGACTTTTAGTTCCCTTCCAAGTTTTTCCTTTTTGAGACTCTACAAGCTTCCTATTTTAGAGACACCTTTGAAGCAATATTTAAGAAGGCAAATCACCCTGAACTAGGGCATGAAGAATCACCTTAAAGTTTGAAAAAGAGCAATAAAAGAGAGAAAAGCAATTCGAAGAGCAAGGCTAAGAAACCTTAAGAAAAAAGGTGTAACCAATCAAGGAAATTCAAGAAGGAGTCCATAGCTTCTATTGTGACTAATTTGATTGTATTCTCTTCTTCTCTTTTCTCTATTATGAACTTTAAGGCTAAGGTTATAGATGGATCTTGTATGACAACTAGTGGATTTTGTAATCTAAGTCTTTTTGGTTTTCATTCATTCATGTGTTAGCAATTATTATGTACTTATTGATATTGATTGACTAGCCATTAATCATATTTAGTTCTATGGAAAAACTACCAAATGATGCTTTTCATGGAATGAATCTTTAATAATTTCCTTGCTTTGTTATGTGTTCAAAAACTTTAATAGAGTATTGCTATCATTTACGTCTTGCACATTAAGGCAATTGCATGGAGTTTAGCTTTATGTTAAGGGACCTTTAGCATAACATGCTTTTGTATGTTGATTAATACTTGAAAAAGATTAATTGTTTTCCCTTGTGACTTGATAGTAGTACTTGATGAATGAACCAGTTAGATGAAGCTTAGGAGTCCCTTACAAGTTGCCAGGTGAAATTAAATCCTTAGCCACCTTTATCCATTGATTGTCTTCCAACCAATTGCATTGTCATTATTAAAATTCATTTTTTTTCTTCTTTTTTAATTACAATTATTCAACTGCTTTAGATTCTGTAAATAAAATATGAAGCAAGATACTTACTACTTAAACTCGATCCTCATGGGAATGATATCCGTACTCATAGTACACTATTACTTGTCAACTTGTGCACTTGTAGTTCAAATGGTTATTTATTTAAACACCTACAACCCAACTAGTTTTTAGCGTCGTTGCTGAGGTTCGATGACTTAATATTAAGTTACTATTTCTATATTAATTTAGAGTTTTATTTGCTATTTTAACTTATGTTATTTTTTTTGTTTTAGGTGCATGATTGGAACTCAAAATCAAGAGGACAAAAAAGAACTAATCCCTCCCAATCTTTAGATAAAACACACTTTAAATAAAAAAAAGGAAAGAACACTAATGGAATCAAAAGATGGAAAATCAAGAAAACTATCATTTGAAGGAATTCACCATGCCACCTCTTGAAGGGTTGCAATAAGCTATTACTATATCTAACATCAATGCCAATACTTTTGAAATAAAGTTGACATTCATTCAAATGCTTACCTACACGCTTTAATTCCATGGCCTTTCTCATGAAGATCCAATGGTCATATAGGAAACTTTTTAGAGATTTATGACACCTTTAGGCAAAACGGAATGTATGTAGATGTGGTAAGACTGTGCCTTTTCACTTTCACTCTCAAAGACAAGGCTAGGGGTGGATCAATTCATTGGAGCCTGAAAGCATCACTATATGAGAACAACTCTCTTAGGTTTTCCTTCGCAAATACTTCTCTTTATTAAAAATAGCAAGGCTTATGAAAAGATAATTATATTCAACCAATAATATGGGGAAAACTTGAATGAAGCTTTGGAAAGATTCAAAGATCTTTTAAGGAGATGCCTAAACCATCAAATTGCTAAGTGGTCAATCGTACATACCTTTTATAATGGACTATTTGAAAAAATTAAGATTACCATAAATGCAGCAGCCAAAGGCTTTCTTTTAGAAAAAATAATGGATGTCATCTATGACTTAATAGAGACTATGGCCAATAACAATTATCAGACTCATGAGAGGAGTGCACCAAAAAAGTGGTGGAAATTCATAATTTCAATGCATTGCCAGCTTTGCAAGCTCAGGTATCATCTCTAACTAAGCAATTGAGTTCTTTTAATTGTAATGCAATGTATTCTCTTTTCTTGTAGGTTATGTGTGATTTTTATAGGGAACATGGGCATAAAAGTATTGATTGTAAAATGGGGAACCCCTTTGCTTAAGATAACTTTATAGGAACTTCAATCATCAACCCAACAATCCTTATTCAAGCACCTATAAACTGGGTTGGAGAAATTACCTTAACTTTTCTTGATCAAACAATAATGTCTTGAATCCTAAAACATATGGACCACTTGGTTTCCAATCCCTTCACCAAATTACTAACCTTAAGAATGAAATCAAACTTAGAAAACCTTATAGAGAAATTCATCTCAAAAATCAATGTTAGACTTGATCACCAAGATGAGATGATTAGGAAGCTTGATGTCAAAATATACCTAGTCATTAAAAATCACTCATCTTTCATCCATAACCTTAAGATCTAAGTCGGACAAATAGCTAATGCCCTTAGCTCTAGATCCCAAGGCACCCTACTAAGTAATTTTTGGCCAATCTAAAGAACCAAGTGAAAGCAATAACCTTAAGCAGTAGTAAAGAGCTTCAATCAAAAGTAAAGGATGAAACAAAGGAAAAAAGGCAAGGTGGATAAAGATGAAGAGCCCATTATAGAGGATAAGCCTAAAGAGAAGGTCAAGTCATATGTACCTCTCGTTCCTTTTCCTTTAAGACTTAAGCAATGAAGGACAAGCAATTTGCCAAATTTTTAGAGATACTTAAAAAGATCCAAATTAACATACCATTCATAGAGGTACTTGCAAAAATGCCAAAGTATACAACATTCATAAAAAATGTGCTTTTAAAGAAGAAACACTTGGAAGAATGCAAAAGAACAACATTGATCGAGAAGTGTAGTGCCATTCTTCTTAATAAATTATCTAAAAAAAGAAGAGATCGAAGGAGTTTTACTATACCATGTGATATTGGTTGTATTTCATTTGATAAAGCTCTATATAGACTATAATATCACTCTAATGCCTTTGTCCATATTTGAAAAACTAGGTATTGTTAAGATGAAGTTAATAATGATCTCTCTTCAATTAGGGGATTGATCATTCATATATTGAAAAGGGATAGTGGAAGATGTGCTTAGCAAGGTAGACAAATTCATAATCCTGGTGGATTTTGTAGTGCTTGATATAGAAGAGGATAAAAAGATTCCTTTGCATTTGGGAAGACCATTACTTGCAATAAGAAGTGCCCTAGCGGATGCTAAAAAAGGAACATTGACCTTTTGTGTGGGGATGAAGTGGTGGTGTTTAATATGTATAAGGCCATTAAGAAGCCTATAAAGGATGAAAGGTGCTTAAGGATTGATATCATAGAAGAATGCACAAAGGAAGTTTTTTGAGAAAAAAAAGACAATATAGAACTTGAAAAGGTAGCCATGATAAGGGTGGAGAAAAAAAAATAGATAAAAAGCACTAGAGAGGTAAGTACCTCTCCTCTTAAGGTATGTGACATTCCTTCTGTTTCCCCTCTTATTGAGTCCTTGGACTATGAAAAATATCTTAAAGTAACTCCACCTTCCATTTTTAAACCTCCCTAACTTTAGCATAAACCTTTACCTACTCATTTTAGGTATGCATTCTTAGGGAAAGACAACACACTATCGATTATCATTTTCAATGGCCTCACACAATCATAAGACGAAAAATTGTTAAGGGTGTTACGAAATAGGATTAGGGCCATGGGGACTATAGTGAATATTAGAGGGATTAGTTCTATACTTTGCATGCATATAGTTTAGGTGGAAGGCAACCATAAACCTGCCATAAAATAACAAAGAAGGCTCAATCCTAACTTGAAAGAGGTAGTTAGAAAAGAGGTTGTCAAATTGTTAGATGTGGGGATTATCTACCCTATTTCGAATAGCCCATAGGTTAGTGTGGTTCATATAGTTCCTAAGAAAAAAGGGATGATGATCATAACCAATGAAAATAATGAGGTTATTCTTACTAAAACCATGATGGGGTGGAGAGTATGCATTAATTGTAGGAAATTGAATACGATGGCTCGTAAGGACTATTTTCCTTTGCCTTTTATTAATCAAATGTTAGAAAGATTTATAAGGCATCAATGTTATTGCTTTCTAGGTGGATATTAGGGCTATTATCAAATCCAAGTAGCATTTGAGGATTAAGAAAAGATAGCTTTCATATGCCCCTATGGTACCTTTGCTTACCATCACATGCCATTTGGACTATGCAACGCACCAACAACCGTCAAAAGATGCATGATGTCAATATTCTCTAAAATTATAGAGAAAATGGTGGAAATATTTATGGATGATTTTTTTTTTAATTTTTGGTGATTCTTCAATGATTGTTTAGTTAACCTTGATAGGGTTTTGCAAAGATGTGAAGGGACAAATCTAATGCTTAATTAGGAAAAATCCACTTCATGGTGCATGAAAGCATAGTTCTTAGACACCAAATATCATTTGATGGCATTAAGGTGGATTGAGCCAAGATTGAAGTGGTAGACAAGTTGCCTCCTCCAACATCTGTTAATGGCATTAGAAGTTTCCTTAGTCATGCAGGGTTTTATTTGTGATCTTTTGGTTAAAAATATTCTTTTTCACTTTTTAATGATTGTTTGGATGCCTTTAACAAGTTGAATAAGGAACTAACCTCTACTCCCATCATGACTAATCTGAATTGGTATTTGCCACAATGAAAAAAGAACTCTTAGTTATAGTCTTTGCATTTGATAAATTTAGATCATATTTGCTTAGGTCTAAAGTTATTTTTTATTCTAACCATACAATTATACACAATTTACTAGCCAAGAAGGATTGCAAAGCTAAGGCTAATAAGATAGGTATTATTACTCTAAGAGTTTGATTTGGACATTAGAGATAAAAAGGGGTCCACAAATTTAACAATTGATCATCTATCTTGCTTAGAACATCTTTAAGAAGAAAAAGTAAATAATCTTATCAATAAAACATTTTCAAATGAACAACTCTTTCTTCTTAAGGTTATCAAAACTCTTCGCTATGCAGATCTTATTAATTATTTAGTAAGTGGTATCATTCCTCGTGATTTCAATTTGCACCAAATGAAAACGTTTCTTTATGATGTTAATTCATATTTTTAGGAAAAACCTTATTTGTTTAAAAAGTATGCTGATGGAATCATAACGAAATGTGTACTAGAGGAGGAGATGGGTGATATTCTACACCTTTACAATGCACGTGAATGTAGACATTTTGGTCTATCCAAAATAGTAGCTAAGGAATTATAAAGTGATTTCTTTTGGCCCTCTTTATTTACTGATGCATTTGCTTTTATTAAGTCTTTTGATAAAGAGTAGGTAATATTTCTAAGTGCATTGAGATGCAATTGAACTTTATGATTAAGGTAGAACTATTTAATGTTTAAGGTATTAACTTTATGAGACCATTTCCCAAGTCATTTGAAAATACTACATGTTGGTGGTAATTAATTATGTTTCCAAATGGGTAGAAGTTATCACCACTCCAACTAATGATGCCAAGGTAGTGGTTTGATTTCTCAAAAGGAATATTTTCACCAATTTTGGAACCCCACTTGCAATCATAAGTGATGGAGGATCACATTTTTGCAATCGCTAATTTGAGACATTATTGAAAAGGTATGGGGTTAATCACAAGATCACCACTCCTTTTCATCCTCAAACAAGTGGCTAAATGGAGGTTTCCAATAGAGCAATCAACCAAATCTTAGAGAAAACCATCAATTCGTTAAGAAAGATTAGTCCATGAAGCTTTTCGATGTATTTAGGCATATAGAACCACCTACAAAACTCCTATTGGCACCACCCCCTATCATTTGGCATTTGAAAAGGTGTGTCACTTTGTTCGTCCTTATCATTCAATTTCCTTTTAATGTTTGTGCTTGCTTTTGTAGGTTTATGAGCTCAAGGAATTAAACACTTAAGCATCAAATAAGTTCGACAGAGTTTTCTTTCACTCTTATCCTTAATCATACTGTTATGCCTTGACTTACTTACTCGATGTGTTCTTTGCATTCCTTTTTAGATTTTATGTGTTCCTTTGTGTTTTTAAGTTAATTTTATGTTTAAAAGATGTAAAAGATGTTAGATGACCATGACAGGTAAGATTTATAGCCACATTAATGGTATATTCTTATAAAAAATTAAGGCCAATACAAGACATGACCATGCCTCAAGGGAGAATCATTTGGTAGAAATTTTCATGAGATGCATACCCAACATACATGATTGTGCACCTTCAATAACTTTCAAATAGAAAAATTACATCAAGGCACGACCTCAACATATAACTATGTCATATCCAAGCCTAGAACATACAACAAGGAGCATAATCGTGCACCTCGCTTTAATTTGGACAACAATCTTTTATCAAGGCTTAAGTGCATGACTATGCCATGCTAATTCCTAGAACACATAGCTAGGAGCATAACTTGAACTTTTTAAATTCAGTGTTTTTAAACTTACGCCCTTTCTTTGTACTCTCACTTTTTCTTTGCCAACCATAGTAAAGTCGTGCCCTATCTTCCCCCTCCTTTCAAGATCGACCCTTCTACCCTAAAATCAATCCATGAACTTCATTCCTCAATCCTATTTCACTCTAAATCACCTTTTTGTCATGGATAAATTCTTTAAATCCATCAAAAAATGAAAGTTTGGCTTCCCTATGGCCAATCCTCCTCCATATAGTTGAAAACCAACTTTTATCAATAAGGAACATGAAAAAACATATGATATGCTATCTAAATGCCCTTTTATACAAACCAAATTCATTGATTTACATGTTTTGGAGAATGTTAGATAAGGTGATGAAATACCTTAAAGTCCTTAAATGGGAAAATTTTGCTAAAATTCTTATGAACTTTTACAAAAAATTCACATTAGAGGTCTTTAGTTCATTATATGTTGAGACCAAACCCCATAGGGCACTTATGAGTTTGGGACTATCTCCTTACAAATTTATGGAAGAGAGTTTGTGCTTTCACTTAATGAGGTTACTAGAGTGTTTGAACTTGAGAATGTGAGGATAATAGACTTTTCCACTTGATTTTGAGAACCAAGATGCTTAGGCATCCTTAGTAGGGGAAAAAGACTTATGTGGTGAAAGTGAGAAAAATTGCTAAAATTGGGAACCTGACTTTGAAATACATACATTGGTTATTGTTTTACTCGGTGATCGAGAGAGGGAAGGGTAATGAGGCAGTGAATTGAATCGAATTGCTATTTTTATGGTGTATGAGGCATAATAAAGTGATCAATATCACTTGGTGGATCGTGAACCATATGGGGTTTATGGGCAAGATGGATTCGGGGTGCATTCTTGTCGGTAGTTTTATGATAAAGTTTATGCATTACTTGAGGCTCTACGATTTGAGTTATGCTGATAAGCTCACTGTGGGTAGCGATCCTAATTAGCTTACTTATGACGCTATGCTTTATATTGGGCTTATAGGGAAGAACGATTCCTATTATGAGTTAGTGCTAAATCCCGATGAAAGAGGTAATGATGATGATGAGGCATCAGTCGATGTGCTAATAGGTGATGGATCTTCTAATGTTCCTCAACCTCCTCCATCATTCTTAGGGCCTTTAGAAGTTTTCTTGGCCTAAATGGAATATCATTTTTAACATATAAACCAATGGTAAGCGATGTTTGGAGATGCAGTAAGATTAAGGCTTGCATCCCTTGATAACCGAATGAGCAAAATGAGTGGTCATCTCTAAGCATATTTTGAACGAGTTAGTTTCCCTTTGGCACCTCTACCATAAGATTGACCATCCAACTTTTGCTATCTTTTGTGTTTATTATTTTTATTGTATTTTGTTATCTTTGATTGAAAGTTATTTTAGCTTTTTATGATGATTTAGAACTTTATGTTTTCATTATGTTTTACTTTGTTCTTATTTTCTTCTTTCTATTCTTTGTTTTCTCTTTATGTGCTTATTGAAAGTTTTATCATGGGACTTGTGTGTTAGTATTTATTTATTTTGAATAATTTTCATTTTGCTAATGCAAGGCTTGAAGCCTTTTTTTTGTTCTTGTGCTTGGTAGTGCAACTTGCTCTCTTGCCTTCTTGACTTCCTATTTAAGGGAACTTTCTTTTATCTCTTTCTTTACCTTATGCTTATAATTATTGAGGATAATGATGTTTAAATTTGGGAGGAAAATTTTCGCAATTTTACATGTTTGTTCAATTAAAGGTCCTTCTTTGAAAATCTTTTGCTTGCACTCATATACTAAAGTTTGATATTTTTAATGGTTAAAAGCTAGGTGTAGGGGCTTAAGGTGAAAAATCAATGAAGAAAACTTATAGCCATAGGTTGGAATTAGTTAAGTTAAACTTGCTTTTGATGATAATTTGGATCTAATTAATTTTTTATTGTTTGAAATTGATCAAGTACATTAAAACAAATGGAGCACACTTGGCAAAATAAGGATTTCAATGTGAGATTCTTCAATCATGCATACTTTACGCAAGTGAAAAACTTCTACATATGCTAGAACAAACTAAAACAACTTTTGAAGCGAAATCCTAGTACTTAACAACTTTAAGGAAATGATTAAGGCATTCTTTATTATCCTCTATCCATACCTTAATTTATATTGACCCTTGTCACCCACTTGGAGCCTTATAAAAATGCCCTTTAAAGAATATTAATAGGTCTTCTTTCTTTGACCCACTACCCTCATTATAACCACATAACCTAAAATGATATTTTACCTCCCATATCTAAAGAATAAAGTTAGGGTATGGTTATATGATTGTATGTCATGTGTTGGGCTATTCATGTGCATATATGCATATTTGACGAATTGGCACAAAAAGGGCTCATTTATTTAATATTTTACAATATAAAGTTCAATATAAGTTTGGGGGTAGCACCTTGATATCTTGATAAATTGCTCACATATCTATCTTTTTTCTTGTCATTTAGTTTAATTTAAAAAAAATAAAAGGAGAAAAAAAATAGAATAAAAAATAAGGAGAAGGAAAATTAAAACTAAGTAAAGGCAAAAAAGAAAGAAAAATGGAAATCTAGCCATTAAAGGAAAAAAAAAAAGGGATAATATGGATGCCTTAAATTGATTATGGGCAATGCACATGAAGTGTCTCACCATGTTTCATATCATTAGTATAACTCTTATCTTAGCAAAATTTCTCTTGTTTTGGACTTGACCACCTTTTGTTAGCCTTAACTCTAATCTTACATTATAAGCTATTAAAGACCTCATGATCTTTAAAGATGCTAGGTTTTACATTAGTGGAGAAGGTTGGATTAGTCTTGCTATGATCATATGTGATTACTAGGAATCAGTGTGAATCCTTGTCTAACTTACATGTGAAAGGAAATCAAAATATTGCATGAAATATAATGCCAAAGCGCGCACACACATACACACACACACACTTACACACACTTTATTGTGTTTGGTTGATTGTAAGCAAAGCATAATTAGATAGGAACTCATTATTATAATATGTGAATTTTCTTGATTAATGAAAATTAGGGTTATAGTTAAGAAAAATCTTCTCTTTGAGACCATGACACTTGATCTTAGTCATTTGAATTATTGAAATTAGCATTAATGTGAATGATTCTTGCTTGAGGACAAACAAGAGTTCAAGTTTGATGAAATTTGTTTAGTGTCATAATTCATAGATTTTCTAGGTTAATTCCCTTTAAATCCATGAAATAATGCTTTAATTTTGCTTATAATCAGACCTCATGAAGTGTATTTCATGTTCATAGGTAAAGAATGAAAGAAAGAACAATAAAGGAAGAAAAGGAGAAAAGGAATGGCCGTGCTTATGGCCATGTGCCATGAGGAGTCAAGAAGGATTGAGCAAAAGCATGACCATATTTTATAAGGCATGGCCTTGCCATCCTTCGAAGTAAAGAAGACCAAAGTGCTCTTATAAAGACACGACCGCGTAGTGGTTGTGCATTAGAGGAAAAAAGATTTTAGACCAAGACACGACCTTAATGCATAGCCATGTCTCATATGCTACAAACTAATTATACTAGAGCACGACCATATGCTTAGCCATGCCTTCCACAAGACAAACAGGAGATTTTTAGTTCTCCTATAAGTTTTTCCTTTTTGAGATCCTTCAAGCTTCCTACTTTAGAGAAACCTTTGAAGCATTATTTAAGGAGGCAAATCACCAAGAACTAGGGCATGAAGAATCACCCCATAGTTTAAAAAGGAGCAACAAAGAGAGAAAAGCAATTCAAGGAGCAAGGTAAGGAAACCCTAAGGAAGAAGGTGCAACTAATCAAGAGAATTCAAGTCTATGGCTTTATAATGACTAATTTGATTATTTACCCTTCTTCTCTTTTCTTTATTATGAACTAAAACCCTTAAGGCTAGAGTTATAGATGGATCATGCATGACAACTAGTGGATTTCCTAATCTAAGTCTTTTCGGTTTTCATTCATTCATTCATATGTTAACAATTATTGCATACTTATTAATATTTATTGATTGGCCATTAATCATGCTCAGTTCTATGGATCGACTATTAAGAGATGCATTTCATGGAATGGATTTTCGATAATTCCCTTTCTTTGTTATGTGTTGAGAAACCTTAATAGAGTATCGCTATCATTGAAGTTTTGCACATTAAGGCAATTTCATGAATTAAGAGACCTATAGCTTAACATGCTTTTGTATGTTTATTAATACTTGAGAAAGATTAATTAATTACCCTAGTGACATAATAATAACACTTGATGAATGAACTAATTGGATGGAGAGTAGGAATCCTTTAGAAATTGCCAAGAGAAGTTGAAAATTCCTAACCATATTTATCCATTGACTGTCTTCTAACCAATTGCATTATCATTATTGACATTAATTTGTTTTCTTCTTTCAATTATAATTATTCAACTACTTTCGATTCTCTAGATAATATAAGAGGCAAGATACTTAATACTTAAACTCATTCCTTGTACTCACTGTACAGTTATTACTTATAAACTTGTGCACTTGTAGCTCAAAGGGTTATTTATTTAGTGCACACCCATAATCCAACAAATTTATAATGCACGCCCATAACCCAACAAATTTATAATAATTCTCTTACTTTATTATTTATTGAGAGATCTTTACATAGTAGGACTGAGAGATCTTTACATAGTAGGATTGCATTCAAATCTTTTAATATGAGACAATTACATGATGTTTAGCTTTTGTATTGAGAGATCACTAGCTTAACATGCTTTTGTATATTGATTAATACTTAAGAGAGATTAATTAATCACCCTAATGATTTGAAAGTAACACTATATGAATGAACCAATTGGATGAGGATTAGGATCCTATAACAATTTATCAACTGAAGTTGAATACTTAGCTACCTTTCTCTATTAATTATTTTTTAAGCAATTTCATTTTTTTTATTAAGTTTAGTTTTAGTTCCTCATTTCTTACTGCAAGAATTGATTTACTTAGGTTCTCTAGGTAATATAATGAATAAAACACTTAGTACTTAAACTCAATGTTCGTGGGAACGATATCTATACTTATGATAGATTTTATTACTTATGACTTATACACTTATAGTTTAAAGTTACTTTTATATCTAACACACACTCGTAATTAAGTTTTTGGCCCCATTGTCGAAGATCAACAACTTTAAAGCTAAGTTTTACTTCTATATTAATCTATAGTTTTATTTTTTTATTTTTGACTTGTGTTTCTTACTCTTTGTTTTAGGCGCATGACTAAAACTCAAAATAAAGAAAAAGAAGAAGATTTACACCCTCTTAATCTTGAGATTGAATGCATCCTAAATAAAAAAAAGTGAGGACACCAAAGGAATCAATAGATGGCAAACCAAGAAAACTGACTTTGAAGGAATTCATTATACCACCTCTTAAGGGTTTGGAACCAGTTGTCACTAGACTATGTATTAATGAAAACAAATTTGAGATCAAGTTAACATTCATCTAAATGCTTACTAACACTCTTCAATTCCCTGACCTTTCTCATGAAGATCTAACACCCACATAGTAAACTTTTTGGAGGTTTGTAACACTTTTAAGAAAAATGGAATGTTTGTAGATGTAATAAGATTAAACCTTTTCACTTTTACTCTCAAAGACAAAGATAAGGCATGGATCAATTTATTGGAACCTTGAAGCATCACTATATGGTGTTAGACCGAGTGGTAGTGAGGCAACCCAAGAGTGGGGTGAATTGGATTGTAAATAAAAATAAACACAATATAGCAGAAGTAAACACAATATAGTAGAAGTAAACACACAAATTGAACATAAAGATTTTTATAGTGGTTCGATAATATGCCTACTCACTCCCTAAGTTTTCACTTAGGCCTTTCTATTCTTTTTCCATACTCATGAACAAAACCTTTCCTTTTCTAGGCTAAGGAAGAACCTTCCGTTTATAGGCTCAGGGACAACCTTTCCATTAGTATTTTTCTAAGCACAATACCAACCTTTATAACCATTAGCAAGGATTGATCCAAGCAGTGTCCATGCCTTTCAAATTAGGCAGCCAATACTCTATTAGTGCTCAAGTAAACTTCCTTTAAAAAAGAGTAACAGAGTAATCTCATTCTACCCAAAATATAAGCAACACCCAAAAGGTTTGCATAAAGAGCTTACTAAGTGTACAAGTTGTTTACCAATATACTTCAAACTTTTTAACATGTTTCTGGCCTACAAAAATGCTCCTTATATAGCTAAACTCCAAAACTAGCCATTGGAATAGTAGATGTTCAATTTGATAGCTTTTCTACAAAACTAGTTATTAGCGATGACAACACCCGTTGTTCTTCATCAACTCTTGTTGAACTTATAACAGTTACTTCTAATTCCTATTCTTCATTATTCAATGTCTGTTAGCTTTGACGACAATGCCTATTGGAGCAAGAATAATGCCCACTATTCATTTCCAAAAGGCTTAAACTTTGTACTCTGATTTTCAAACTTTGCACAGTTGCTTTCTAAGATCATTGAGCAATTCACAATGCCCATGAGAAACTCCTTCAACCCTTGTTGAGAAGGGCCAATACTCATTTCAAGTTCTAAAAGCTTTAGCTCAGGCTTAGATACTTTTCCAACACCTATTGCGAATATGCAATACTTGTTACTAAGCTAGATTAACTCTTGATGCGAAACTTTAATGTTCATGGCAAGGTTCAACACAGCTCAACCTGAAGCACTTCTCCAATGCTCATTGTAAAGGGACAACACCTATTGTCAGGTCCATAAAACTTTGGTAATTTACAATATCCAATCAATGTCCACTGTTCATCCTTTAATACCTGTTAAATATTCCAATGCCCATTAGGAGATATTCAATGCCTATTGAACTTGCATAATGCCCATTGAACTTTTTTGGCCCTTTAACATTCATCAGGTATTGGGGTCACATGTTTTCCAAACATTCTCCCCTATCATTGATAATAATCTCCCTTTTTAACATTTGTTGGGTCTGTTCAAATCATCAAAAAACACAAAAGTATAAACATTAGAACTTCCTATAGTTTTATTATAGTTTTGTTATCTTTCAAAACAATAGTTTTGTTATCATTCAAAACATATCATTCAAAGTAGGGAAGTAAGTCCAATGCTTTGGGGTCGTATGTTCTGATCTCAAGAAAAGAAATCATGCCTAGAAAACCTCATGGAAAAATTCATCACTAAAATCGATGCTAAAATTGATCACTAAGATGATATGATGAGAAAGCTTGATGCCAAAATATACCTTGTCGCAAAAAATCACTCCTCTTCTATCTATAACCTTGAGATCCAAAGTAGATCAATTAGCCAAAACCCTAAGCTCTAGTTCTCAAGGCACTTTACCAAACAACTTTAAAGCCAACCCTAAAGACCAAGTTAAAGGCAAACCTTAAGGAGTAGTAAGGAGCGGTAAGGAGCTTCATTCAAGAATGAAGGAAGAGAAAAAGGTATAAGGCAAAGAAAATCTAAAAGAAGAACCCATAATAGAGAATAAGCCTAAAGAGAATGTCAAACAATATGTACCTCTCATTCCTTTCCCTTCAAGGCTTAAGCAATATGTAGTGGAAAATTAATTTACCAAATTCTTAGAGATACTTAAGAATATTCAAATTAACATATCCTTTATGGAGGAGTAAATGCCATCGATTTTTGGAGTTGTGCTCAAGCTAGTGGAATCTTACTTGCAACTACTTTCTTTTATTAATTAATTAAGGATTGAGAGGATGACAATCATACATTAGTGAAACCCCAAACAATGATGCATGTTTTAGATCATTAGGGGATCCTTGAGGCCTCTTACAAAAAAAATCTTTTTTCCAAAGTCATGGTCAATGGGGGACCAAAATGGGTAATACATTAGTACTATCCCTAATCAAAATAGTGTCCTCACTCAGCTTTGGTTAAAATAAGAATCTAAGTAAGGACAAATTCTAATTCCACATAAGTCATTTAGAAAACCCAATTTGCCTTTGCCCCATCAGAGATCAGGTTTCGAAATTGCATACGACACGGGGAAGAGGTTAGACACCCTCATATTACCCATATTTAGGAATTTCGCCTTGAGCAAGTCATCATATTAGAATCCTAGGATCATTAGATCCTTATTTAAAGTTTCTCAAAATAGCTAGAATGCCCTTAGAGATACCATTAATCATTTAAAGGGCTTGGATATTAGCATGTTCAAGGGAGAAACTTATATAAGAAGACACATTTATAAGGACAATAATATGCATTACCTACTAAGCATGAAAGATAATAAGATTGGGGGTTATGAATTATTAAACTTTCTCTCCTAGTTTAATCAAATGATCACCCAAAGGAAAAGGAAAATGAAAAGAGTGAACAAGCTAGATAGCTATCCACTCCTCTATGGTGATGATGATTAGAACATGTCAAACAATTAACTAAAATTATAAACATTAAGAAGCAATGGCTCATAAGGCCATTAAGAGTTGTAATCCCTCTCTTAATCATATCCAAAATGACTTCAAAATAAAATATAATGTAAAGAAATGGAAAAGGCATGAAGAAACAGAAGTTAAGGGTGTGAATATCATGAAAATAAAGCCCTTATATTGATCCTAGCTCCATTTATTGCAAGAATACATGGGTCTTAGGACCTATCTTTACTCTACCATGAAAAATGAAAAAGAAATGGATAAAAAAGAATAAGTTGGAAAATAGATTTCTCCTCAGTCAAAGTGGCCTGTATAAACCAACTAGTGATATGTACAACCTACGTAGTGGCCTACATAGTCCACAAATAGGTCTATACAAACTATTGGGACTATTTTTGCAAAACAAAAATAACAAAAGAAAGGGAAGGACTATGGATGCCTATAATGCTCTTTTTAGCTTGTCTTGCCTTTAGAGGCACTAGTGTTTTGTTCAATCCTTCAAAATGCAAAGGAAATGTACAAAATCAAGTCACAACAGCTTTGATTCTACCTTAGATCTTTAGATGAGTGGTTTAAGTGTTAGGGATTTTATGTTTAGGCAAATTATGTAACAATTTTGGTAGTGTAACCTTAGGTCGAAAAAACCTTTTTTCCTTTCTCAATTGAAGGGGTATTTATAGAGGGACTGTGGGTGCACCTGAGCTAGAATGGTTTAGGTTTCATTTAGTACTTGTTCTTAGTAGACTTGATTAATGAAGAATATAGAATTAGGGCTTTTGAGTTGTTTATACAGCCAAGAAGTTGGTAATATAAATTATAAGTTGTTGTATAGCCATATGGCAGTCAATAGCTAGCTGTTCTAGAATCTTCCTTCTATTAGGGTTCAGAACTTGGTTGTACAACCATCTAAAAGCTATTTAGATATTTTTGAGTTGGGCTTGTTTTTGTAGGCTTAGTTTGGGCTTGATATAAAGTTCCTCTTAAGTCTTGTTCCCTTCCTTTGTAGCATTTCCCTTACACATTTGGTGGTGGATTCTATTTATTCTCATCATTGGGCATGCATCCTAAGGCCCAAATCCAATGCTTACAGTTATCCCTCTAATTTGTGGGGCTTGAAAAAGATATTTGAGAAATGACTGTTGAATAAGTCACAATAAAGCAATGATGAAATGTAAGCATTAGAAAGGATACCAAAGGATACAACTCTTTACTAACTCCTTGAGTAGGTACTAAAGTTCTTTGTTAGCAGCTTTATAGTAGCTACTAAGCTTATTTTGGTAGCTTTCTAATAGGTACTAGTGTTGATTATATACTTCTAGCAGCTCTCATACATGGACTAGATTTCTTTGGTAATTTCTATGAGGTACCAAATTTGTTCTCATAGCTCTCTAGCAATCACCAATGTTTCTTTGGTAGCTTTTTAACAGGTACCAAATTTTTTGAGGCAGCTTGCTAGCAGGTACTAGTGTTGATTGTATGTTTCCAGTAGCTTTAAGCAAGAGTTGGGTCTAAGGTTAGGATTTCAAGCAATCATTTTGACTGAAAAGAGGTTCAACCACCTTCTAGTAAGTATTCTAATAGCCATTCTGGCAAGGAAAGTTAATTCAATGAGCCTTGTAGCATTAATTAGAGAGGATTTTGTGTCATAATAGTCCTTATAGCATTCGCTATGAATGAATTTGTATGTAGATAGTCATTTTATGGTGGAAATAGTTCAAGAAACCTTCTGGCAGTCATTGGGGATAATCCTTCTTTTTAAATAATTATCAAGGTGTGTGATTTTTTTTAGAAGCCCTCTAGCATCCATTAGGATAAACTTTAATGTCCCTAGGGTAATTTTATAATTTCAATAGAGTTTTTAGAGTTTAAACTAGTTTTTTGAACTATGAAAGGCATAAAGGTAGTTTGGTTATATTACTAGTCTTCTTTTTCCCTTTTTTCTTTTTTTTTTAATCTACATTGGTTTAGTAGTCTATACATATAAATGTGTTGTCTATGCAACTAACTTAAATGAAGATGTTGTATGGTAGTGTAATTTTGCATAACAGATTGGAATTAGTTGTTTGTATAGACCTCCACTATATAAAGGGCTAGAGCTGGCCTTAGCCTCATTTGTGGTATTCTCTCCTTCTCTCTTTTTTCTCTAAGTAAATCCTTTAGAGTTAGTGCTTTAGGTTGCCTTTGCTTGAATTTTCAATGTCAGACTTTGATGATGCAATGTTCGATGCCCCTACTGATTTTTCTAAGGGGGACGATGCTATCTATGATGCTATAAAGGCCTTAAAGGCTACTCGAGATTTTGATTCCATGTCAACCTTATATATATCTTGCCCAATATAGTTATGAAGGGCCTCAAGATAGGTCAAGATACTCCAATCATGTACGACCTATACCTATATTCTTACCTGGTTAGTATAACTTCTGGAGTGGTAGGTCTTGCTTTCTCATTTTTTTATTCATTTTCATTTTTTTTTCTGTTTTAGCACATTTCAACTTTTAAACACTAGCCCTAGATTCTTTTTTGGATATGAACACTAGGTTAGTTCCAAAAATTAAATTAGACTATAAACACTCACCTTTAAAATTTTAGAATTTATTTATTGATCACCCATTAACCAATTGTCTTTATTTTTATGCTTTGTCTATTTCGTGATTCTTGTGTACAAAAATTGCTTGAGTTAATTAATGAAATAATTATGGAAAATTTTAAATCCATACCTGTAAAGTTTGACAATTTATATATCTTTCAATTCTTTGCCAAAATTTCATTGAATTACGCGGAATTATGCTGGTCTTTGTGAATTTTGTGAATGTTGCGACTAAACTTTACCAAAATTTAGGAATTTTGTGAATAAATTTATTTTTGCAATTTTCACAAAATTTCACAAATTATTTTCTATGATGCTTGTGATTCTAGTAATTGCATTGTGAACATCTATTATAGTTTTAATTGCATCTCATTTGTACCTGCACATAAGTGTGTGCAAAACTTATTATTATTTTCCAAGAAATCGTACAATTTGCATACCTAAAAATTGCAATTTGATATTTCTCTTTTTCACCTTTACTTACTCGAATTGCTTAATTTGTGTAATATCTTTTCTAATTTGCATGTACAATTGCGATTTTACATACTATGATGTTGTTTCAATTTTCTACTTTCTCGCCATTCCTAGTTTAATCTTCTTAATTTTGCTTATTTTTGTCATGTAATTTTGATTCCTTTTGTTTGCACTTGAAGGAGACTAGCCATTTGCCTTTCTTGTAGATGCTTCTGAATAAGGCTCTGTAGAATGACGTGATCACTGTGCAAGCTTTGGAATTGTGGTGGATGGATACCACACACACCTTTTACTTGACTCAAATAGGGGAGTTAACCTTCACTTTTGGGGACATCACATTTATGACTAGGGATCAGGTGCTTTAGGATCTCGCTTCCTACTAATGCAAGGGTCTACTATCTAGTCTTATAGAGAAACTAATGTGCATCGCTTACTTGGGGGTGTCCCTAACATAATAAGGAACCTCACTTTTAAGTGCTCTAGCCTAAAGAAGGAGGCTCCCAATGCTATATATGATAACCTTTCGGATATGATTGATAAGGTGGCCCGTTGTTTCCTCCTGTACAATCTCAAGGGGACCAACCATGGAGACACTATTGAGATATGCCTCCTACTAGCCCTCAAGGACCTCATGCCAGTTCGCTACTTCGATTAGGGCTCCACTGTGATAGCCCACTTGAATTGATACCTAGATCGCTATTGCTGTGAGTTATCATTTATAAACGATGCTTGGTAAGTGCTTGAGGTAATTAGCATTCTTAAGTCCCTCATATTATTTTTTATTTATCTTCTTCACTTTTTATTTAACTGATGTATGTCTTTGATAGGCTTGGGACATTGAGTTGGTATTGCTGGTGGGTAGCAAACCTCAGGAAAATATGGAGGGCTACTATTCTTGTTTCGTAAGATGGAGCTTCATACATCATAAGGAGTCGTTTGTTAGGTTCAGGCGCAACCACCTGAACACACTAACCATTCTCAGGTACATTTGATCTGTAAAATAAAAAATTAATTATTATTTTTATATTATTGAAGGATCTAGTAGGATACTTATAATGATATGTCTTATTATTTTATTTCTTTTATAGCTTTGCCTGGACTAGGCAGTCAGTTGACACATGGCAGCCTAAGATAGTTAAGGTTGAGGATCTCTCTTATAAGTGATCCTTGCTAGTAGGGCCTTTAATCCGAGAGTGGTATCTCAGAGAGAGAGAGTGCTATCGTAGCTCGAGGGCCTAGACACATGACCGATGCCTTAACATCTACCTTTTAATATATTATGAGTGTTAGACCTGAGAGGGTTAGTAACAAACTTTTGCATTTAGACCCATGGAGCAGCTTGTGGTAAGTGGTGTAAGATATCGACCGTGGATAGTCAAGGCTTTGAAAGGTATGATCCTAGTGGATGAAGAAATCACTTAACCATTCCTTCACAATGACGCTCACAAGAGAATGGTGTGGCATCGTGGTGCTTAAGTCATGATAGCCCACTCGGAAAAGAGACCTATGGAGTTTGCTCCTTCAGTCAGGGGGTAATAAATGGGCCTATGTTGCTGAGGCTATTGGTTTAGAGCCTATTACATTTGGCAAGCTGAACCCCTTCCCTGACAGCGTGGTAAAGTCATGCATGACTTTATTGATTTGGTCCATGATGGCTCTAAAAATATCTTAATCAACGTGCATGTTCAAAATAGTAGGCATGACCCATGTGAGTACTCCTTTGTATTTATTATGCTAATTTGCTTATTCTTGGTTGTGGTTGCGAATGTTGTATTTTGTTTGCAGATTTCCTATGTTCATGTTGAGGCTATGTTTGATCTTACAACTGCACTAAAGAGGACTGTTACATAGCAGATTCATGACATTTAGGTTAGTATAAAGCAAGTTATGTATGCATACATAGGATTGTGTTAGAGTGTGTATTTGTAATCTAAACATCTTAACCCTTTAAGAATTGGAGACACATGTAGAGTTTAAAAAAGAACTCAAAAAATAACTTCACTTGGCTGGCTATCCTTCAGTCCCTATACATGGAACTCATGAGAAGACTTGTAACATGCTAATCTATAATAATATTAATTATCCTATAAAAAAACAAAATCTAAATAGGTAGCTCCTTTAAATAAGGATCAAATTTACAAATAGTGTTCCTTATAAAAAACTAAAATTTGCTATGCAACACCACAGTCCCTATTATCGGAGGTGGTCCATTGTTAGGACCAAGAGCTTCCAGAGATGCAAAATTAGCTATCATAGATTTGATCTCAGATAGAGCAGATGGAGCAATGGGCATGCACCGAGTCAAAAGACTATATCAGTACCTCGGTGGAGGAGCGTGAGGACTAAGGCAACCATTGTTGCCTATCTTTGCTTAAACTTTAAGATTTTTTATTTTTTTACCTTAAGAATCATTTGACATTTCAGAATTATAGAATGATTATTGTGCAAGTTTTAAAGCTGCCTTTTGGATGTTACTTTGGATATTAGGAACCTAGGGTATTCTTTGAGGTGAATCTACCTATGTTTTGTTGAACTTTACCCCCTTTGCTAGAAATGAATGCCAATTTTTTTTTTATTTAGGTGTTTTATTTGTGGCTTGGATGAATGCTTGCATAATCTCAGCTTATTTGCATATGTGTGTGTGCTTTTAAATAGGCGTGAAGCGATTCAGATGCTTAAAATGTAAAGAAAACTCTACTAAAAATTCTGTAGGAGATGTGGCATATATAGACTACTAAGTTGTTTATACAAACCAACATATGTCTATACAAATAATTTAAGAAGTTTATACAACAAACTCTTACTGTTCATAACTTTAAAGCACTATTCACCTTCTCTCTCTTCTATAAAGTCTTCTTTCTTGATTTTCATGCCTAGACCTACTATTTCCCCATTTTCCAACATAGCTAAAGTATTTTTAGAATCATTTCCACCCTAAAGTTAGTCTAATTTGCCTTGGGAAGGTTTTAAAGCCCTTTGCTATTTTTCAATTTTCCAAATCAATGTGGATTTTTTAAGAAGCTTGTGATTTATGAGATCCAACCAACCACTCTTTCCACTTCAGAGTAATTGAAATATACCCATTGCTAAAGGAGTTTGGCACTATTCTTGATTATCAAATCACCGGTGCTGATTGGATTGCACTGCCATTCTTGGGTCACCCACACATCTGAAAAATGATGAAACTATTTGACTTATAATATGATGAGGTGCCAATCTATACTTTGGGAGAAGAGAAGATCTTTACATCCTCATTTCTCACTCTTCATTCTTCAAGGGGTCATACTAGGGCAACACAAGCATATAGTCTAGTGGTTGTTTTCATCAAAAATTTTGCAGTGGAGGGATGATGGAGAAATTCACTTACGAGTTTTGCCTCTCATAAGGAGGTTGAGTTAGGGAAGAACCTAGTCTTAATAATTCTCGATGATACTATTGTAGACTTGGATAAGGTATCACTAGGCATCAGTGAATCTTTGACTGGGAATATGTTATTACTTTAGGTATAAGTTTCTCTTTCCATTTCTTTATTATTTTTTCTTTTTTCTTTTTCTTTTATTTTTATTACTTTTCTTGGCTAACTTTTACTTAGTGGGCTACTTATTTTTACTTAGGCTGACTTTTTGAGTTTTCAATGTTATAAGCTTCTTCTCTTTATTTTTTCTTACCTTCTTCTCTTTTTTTTTTCTTACCTTCTTCTTTTTTTTTTTCTTAACACATAACTACGAGAAAAACTAATTTTGTTGGAAGCTTTAACCATGGATACTAGGCAATATTTTTTACAACACCACTTAAGTCACCATCTATTGAGGCCTGCTTCTACTAGAGTTAAATGGGTTAAGTGGCTATCTCACATCTTTGATTTTTACATTCATTAGACCTGCCTTTGGTGAAGGTTGACTAGAGTTACTTTGAGGACCTATGGAGGGTGCATGATCATTCTAGCTTTATTATCTTATACTTTCTATGACCTAGTGAGGGTTCATTGCCAACTTGAAGCTGTATAGGATGCAGTGGGCTTTTCTCCTACCTTCACTGAGGGACCCTCGACTCAACATTTACTGGATAAGGTGGAGGCTACATGGTTTAACGAGTACATTTACCATATCTTCCCCATTAAGGCTTCTACCTCTGACAATGCTGACTTTGAGGTTTGGTTACATGGCAATTAGTGACATAAAATTCTCATCAAACACTCATAATAACAATAAGCATGTCGAAAAAGAACTTATATTTCATTTAGCTTAAAGAAATGTTTGATAAATGTTACTTTCATTATGCAAATACGCTCCCTTTTGATGTTATGATTGTCACAAATCATTACAATTTGCACATTACATATTAATTAAATGCATGATCACTACTTTTAATAATAGCGCACTAGATCATTCGATCATCTTATCAATGCTTTTGACTTACTTGCTCCTTATTCTTCATTCTTACCCCTTGTCATCTTCTTTACCTTATATCATTCTACTGTTGGCTTTCCCAGTGGTAGTTTGCACTCTCTCATCTTTTGCTTTTATTTATTACATTTTTATGCCTTAATTTTGGCCTTAGTTCCCTTTTAGTTTTTCAACCTAGTGGACTCTTTCTTGTTCTTCTTTTTTTAAATTATTTATGCCTTAATTTTTTCCTAAGTCACCCTTTTGGGTTTTTGACTCAATGAACTTATTTACTTTTCTCACTTCCTCACATGAAATATTTCTTCAATCTATTTAGGTTTACTGGCTCAAAGAATTTATTCCCATCTAAATTTGATAACTTTATTACACCACCTAAATAGATTTGCTTTACAACATAGGGGCATTTCTAATTTGGCTTGAATCTTCCTTAAGGATCTTGGACAACCATAGGTAGAATGTGAAGATCATAACAAAGTCAAGGAGCACAACCATACTTCTCTTGCGAAGAGCTAATCACAGTTTGGCATGGTCGTATATGTAGCAATGTATCTTTAAAACTAAAAAATGGGACTTCTTAATTCCCTTCCAAAGCTTCCTTTTGAGGACTTCTAAGCTTCCTACTTTGAAAAATTTTTTTTTGGCACTATTTAAGGAAACAAATAATGAAGAATTAGGATATGGAAGAATAAAGAACAAGAGAGTTTTTTTTTAAAAGGGAAAAATGAAGAGAAGAGGGAGGAGAAAGAAAAGAACTTGGAAGACAAAGGTACATCTAATAAAGATGATTAAAAAAGGAGTTCATGGCTTCTTTTAGAATTAATTTGATGATTTTCTTTTCTTCTCTTTTCTTACTTATGAACTAAAACCCTAAGGCTAGGGTTATAGATGGATCTTATGTGATAGCTTTGGGATTTCATAATTCATTTCCTTTAGTTCCCCTCCATTCATTCTTTGTGTTAGTAGTTATTAAGTGCTCTCATTGTTATTAATAGACTGACCATCTATCATATTTAATTTTATGAACAAACTATTGAGAGATGCTTTTCATATAATGGATTTTCAATAACTCCTTTGCTTTATTATGTGTTGAAAAACCATAGTGAGGAATTGTTATTACTATAAGTCTTATATCAAAAGGCAATTGCATGAAGTTTAGCTTTTGTTTTGAGAGATCTCTAGCTTAACATGTTCTTACATGTTAATACTTAAGAAAGATTAATTAATTAACTTAGCGACTTATTAGTAACACTAGATAAATGAACCAATTATTTAAAAATTAAGGGTCCATTAGAAGTTACCAAGAGAAGTTGAACCCCTAGCCATTCTTCCCTATTGATTTTTTTCAAATAGCGTAAGTGTTATTTTGCATTTTCTTATTTATAATTTCAATTTCCAATCTTCATAGATTCTCTAGATAATATAAGACATAAGATACTTAGTACTTAAACTCAATCCTTATGGGAACAATATCCATACTAATAAGTAAACTTTATTACTTCTAACCTTTGCACGTGTAGTTTAAGGGGTTATTTATATAACACTAACCCAACATCAATAAGCTTCGTACTCGACCATATTATTGGTTCCTTAAAGTCTAGTTTTTTGCCCACAAGGAACAACTCTCCTTTTGATGGCACTAAGATTTCCTTTATACTAGCCCCTTTCTTATTTATTGCTCCATCGAAGTACATTCTCCACCATTGGGGAGTTGTTCCTCCTAACCCTTTATTTAGGAATTAGGGAAGTTTGGATCCTCCTTCTATAAGTGGTTATTGGGCTAAATACTTTACAATTGCATGACCTTTAATCACTTTGTTGCTGATATATTTGATGTAAAATTTTGTCAATAGTATCTACCATTTTACTAGTTTTCTTGTCAATGAGGGGTCCTCATGCAAGTACTTGATTAGTTCAAGCTTTGAAACCACTTTAATTGAATATGAATGGAAAGAGTGCAATAATTACTTCATGGCCCACACCATTGCATACACATTTTCTCTATCTGATTGTATTTCTCATCATAAGGAAGCAATTTCTTACGAGGTAGTATAAATCATGCTAATTCCCTTCTTCATCCTCTTATGCCAACATTGTTCCTATAGAACTCTCTTCTATTATCAAGTATAAAATCAATGATTTACCTAGCTTTAGAGGTCTTAATATTAGTGATTTTGTTTAATGCTCCTTCATTTTCTCAAAAGCCTTTTGACATTATTGATTCCACACCATTGACTGGTCCTTTCTTAGTAATTTGAAGATTAGCTCGCAAATAAGAGTGAGTCTAGCTATGATTTGATTAATGTACCAAAGATGGCCTAAAAAATCCTATAACTCCCTTATCAGCTTTTAACATAAGCATATCCTAAATGGCTCACCACATGTCAATAGTTTGCCTAACATGACTCCAAACATTCATTTTTTAAGGCTACGCTTGAGATTATACAAGTATACTTTTTGTAATAACTTTTCTAAGGCTTCAAAGTGTCCTTTGTGTGTTTTAAACTTTACCATCATGTCATTGATGTATACATTTACTTCTTTATGGATGAATTCGTGAAACAATATGGTTGCCATTCGCTGATAAGTTGCTCTCGCATTCTTTAGCCTAAAGGAATTACCTTATAACAATTTTCATTGATAACATGCAGTCTTCATCTTATCTATGATGGCCATAAGGATTTGATTGTAATTAGAGAACCTATCCATGAAAGAGTACATAACACATGTTACATCATTATTCATTAACATTGACTATAGGGAAAAGGGAAGTCATCCTTAATGTATGCCTTATTCAAGTCCCTATAATCCATACAATTCCTCACTCTCCCATCCTTCTTCTAATTTAGCACTATATTAGCCAACCATTAGGGGTATTTGATTATTTTTAAGAACATAACATTCAATTACTTTGCCACCTACTCCTTCACCAATTGTGCCCACTCTAGCCTCTTTAGTTTAAGTTTTTGCTTCACTAGTCTCATAAATGTGTAAGTCAGAACCCGATGTCAGAACCTAATGTTTAGATTTTTATCTATTAATCCCTAACATATCCTCATACATCCAAGCAAAGACTCTTTGAAACTTCCTAAGCAACTACTTGAACCTCCTTCATTCTTTGGGTGTGACATCTTTGCTAATGAGCAAGATTTTTAGATTTTCTTATGTTTCAAGATTAAATACAGTGATTTGTATAGAATTAATATTAAATATGCTCATGAAATGATGCATGCCATACACATTACCATTAGGAAAGATATTAGACAAGTAAGCAAACTCATCATTTATTGCCTTAAACTTACAAATAAATACATCATCATCCTTGAAAAGACTAGAGATAAGAACATCAAAGGTATAAGAAAAAAAAGCTCTTCAGGAGGAGCAATTGGAATTTTTTCAACATCAACTTTCTTTGGATCACCCTATTCTCCACCATTTTTTAATCAATTATTTTAGTAGCAACATTTAAGTCACTGTTCATTAGTTCATAACTTGTTTCTTTCTCACACGCATTACTAGCCATAACTTTCACAACCTCTTCAAAATCTTGCATCATCTAATCATCCCTGAGCTCAATCTTCATGAAATTTTCCTACAATGCCATCTCATCTATCTCAGCTTGCCTAATTCAGATGATTGTCCATATATGTCTCCATATTCCTCCACATCTTTGATGAAATTCTTAATCATGTTCTCAATAACAACCAAGTCAAGCCTTTTATACTTCTCTTCAGCAAAATCACTAGGTCTAGGCTTTCCCCATTTAGGATTTTAACAAGGCACTTCTAGTTCATCTTGAGTAGCTTGCTTCCTTTTAACTATATTCCCTATCTCCTAAAATTTTTGGACTAATAGATACTACTCATATTCTTCATCAAACATCTTTTGTTTGTTGCTCTATAGCCAAACTGTCTAAGGGCTATAGAAAATTGTAGATTGACCTTTTCTTAATCTTCCCCTACCTTCATAACCTATTTCCCCTTCTTCTCTTTCTTCCTTTTTTTTTTCTTTTTCTTCTTCCTTTTCTTATTAAAAGAAACTCGATAATTCTAATAACCAGCTTCCACACTTCATAGCTGCATCCAAAAGAATGTTTTTGGTTGATTCTTATCCTCCCTAACCATCTATTCTTCTATTTCTCTAATTGATTTTCCTTCTTTCATAAAGAAGTCAAATAATGGTCCTCCTAGACCTTATGCTAAATGCTTCCTTTAATCTTCTCAGTAGCCCAACCCTTTTTATAGGTATATCTAGAAATTCAGACATTTTCTTCCTCAATCCTTTCCCTTAAAGAAAGTTCATATTCATCATGATATTTGCAACATTTGGATCAATCCAGTTTATCCATAACCCTTACAAATTGAAAAGCTTTAAGTTATACAACAACTATGCTAAATGTTGACACTATCTCCTCTACTTTAGCACAAATAGTAACAACCTCCCCTTTATAGGGAATGCTAATGTTTTAGTGTAAAATAAATGGCATGCCTCCCAAAGGATGGTACCATGGCCTCCATAACAACAATGAGAAAGTAATAGGGATGTCTAGCGTTATAAACTCCACCGTGACTTCTACAACCCCATTCACCATAGTCTTGAACACACACCAGTTGGTCTCTTACTATCATTATAAGCTCAGATGATACTATATAATGCTTTAAAATCTTTCTTAAACACCCTAAACTTGTATAATAACTTCAAATGGAAAATGCTAATCCTAAACCTATTGTCCATAATTACACATGGAGTCCACCTCCTTTTTACTTTGACTTTGATGAATAAAGCCAAATTATGATCTCTTCCTTTCTGTGGCAAGTCCTTATTGGAAAAAGTAATTTTCCCGCTGTTAGTAATTGCAGCCACCATGTCTTTAGGTGCTACTTCCTTAGAGATAATCAAACTTAACAAAGCTTTGATCATTGCCCTTTTATGCTCCTAGAAGTTAATGATTCCATACATTGATATGAGTTGGCATCTTTTTTAACTGCCTTAGAATGGGCTTTCACTCCTCCTTCTCTTTCATTGATGTGCTCTCCACCTTTTTCTCAACTCTTAGATCTTTAAGGGCTTTTTGATCCGAGTAGTACTTTTCACTTCTAGTCATGTGACTCACTTGCTTGTCTTCCCTCTCTTCGTCACTCTCCTCCTATAAATTGATCATTCCTTGCCTCTTTATTTCCTTAGTCTTTTCATTCGAGCTCTCCCAGGGGTTAATGGAACATGAAACAACTATGACTTTCATAGGGGACACTTCCTTAAAAATGGCCATTGTAACCTCTTTAGGAATCCTAGAGTCAATCGTAAAGGCTCTTTGTTTCAGGGGTAAGACAATATAATAATTTGGCAGTGGATTCCCTCTTATGCTCTATTTTTCTGAGTTTGGTGGAATGATGGTTTTATTATCAATGAGATCCTAAATCTTATGTCTTATCCTATAATAATCATATGCATTATGCCTAACTCCTTGATGAAAGGCATAATAAGCATTGGCATTTTATCCCCTAGGTAGAGGATTAGACGGTGGCCTTGGTGCCAAAGGCTTTAAACCCCCCTTTCTTTTGCATCCTCTTAAATGCCTGTGACAAAGGCATGCTTAGATTGATGAACTGTCGTGTGGGTTCTTACTGGATTCACATTAATAGTCTTGTTCCCTTTTCTTTAAGCTTAAGATGTCATGCTTCTTCTTTCATCTCAACCTTTAAATTAACTTCTTTAAGATCCTAAAAATGACACACTAATATCCCTTTGATTTTAATACTTATGCTTAATAATGCCCCCTTGAAGATCATTCTAAATTGGTCTTTTTCTATTGGTCTAGTAGTTGCCTCGAAGCCTAACTTTTTTCACCTTTTCAAATAAATGTGGAAACTTTTGCCATTTTTTGTTATTATGACTCTAAATTTTATAGGTTGACCCTCAATCTGAGTTACATTCATAGTGTTTTTTTTGAAAGCTTTTATTAGCTCTTTCCAATATCCTTTGATTATCTTTGGCTAATTATAATACTTAGTCTTCGCAGATCCCTCCAACGATAATTCAAAAAGTTTAAGTAAGGTATTTATTAGGACTCCAACTGTCTTCATGACTAGAACATAAGAATAAATATGGTTGGTTCAATATTAGGTTTTGAAGAACTTTGGGAGTTTAGGGATTCAAAAATTAGCGATAAGCTTTTTGGGCTTACGAGCAAACAATTCTTTAATGTTTGTTCCCCTTCCAAACCCATAGTACTTAGGGTTTTTTGGATTTTTCCAATTTCTTAACAAGGCCATCGAATTGAGCATTTTCTTTCTCACTCTTCATGTGCTTATTAGGAGCTGTAACAGTACTTGCTACTACCTTAGTGTAGGCATTAGATTTTGGGCCATAGGGTGCAAGCCCAATCATGAAAATCACAAAAATTATTCCCCAGAATGCAAAGGGAATTACTGGAAGGAAAGAAATAAGGTCTTAAGAAACTTTGGAAAAGCCAAAGATTAAGGCCAAGACCAAACCTGAGACCAAGCTCACTAAAAAGCTAAAGACTACTAGTCCTATTTAGTAGGATATACAACATACTAAGACTGGGATTTACAACTCACTAAACTGATATGTGTGGCCAACTGAATTGGGATGTACAAGCCACCTTAGGGATGTATGACCAAGCTTAAACCTTAAACCCAAAAGCATTCTAGAACTGGTCCATCTTTAGGCCCCTAGTCTATACAGCCTATAATGAAGGATGTACAACCCAACCCTTAGTTGTACAACCCTCTTAAAAACCCTAATTTCAAAACTTTCATGGCTTTCTCTTATAAATCATTCCATGCTTTGGTGCATTTTTCTTCTTCTATAAATACCCCACTATTTGAAGGGGAAGAAGAGGCTTAAGAAACCTTAAGGAAACATTGCCAAATTTTCTCCATAACCACCACTTAGAATAGAGACACTAAAACCCTAACTCATTCTAACTATTGCCAGGGTAGAACAAGGCCTTGTCTTTGCATTCCTTAAGCATTCCTAAGCATCTTGGAGGATAAAAATCAAATGGTGAGCCACTAAGGATAAAAGAACATTCAAAAGCATCTAGAAGATCCCCTTTCCCATTATTTTTCTGTTTCTTTTCTTATTTTTGATTTTGAAAACCTAGTAAATATAGGTTGTATAGACTTGAAGTAGTATGTGCAACCCTCTTTCTAGGTTGTACAATCCTTACAATGGGTTGTTTTACCCTCTTTAGTCTAGGATACAACTTGTTAAACTCTCTTTTCCTCACTCGAATTTTTTCTTTTCAAAATTTCATTTTAAGATGTTTGGGGGTTCCATTGGTAAAATAGGGGAAGGCCAAAAGGCCTAGGATCCCTATTAACTTAAGAAATGGAATTTTGAATAAGTTGAAAAAGGTTTTCATGATTAGTTTTGCGCTAGTGCTTCTTATTCTTCCCTTGCATAATTTTTGTGATCCTTAAGGTTTTATTTTAATCCTTTGGTAGTGGCTAAGTGAAGAGTTTACCACTCTTAGAACTGTGGGAGTCATTTCATGAATGTTTGCATTTAGATTATGTTTCTATTATACATGTGTTTTGGCCTTTATAACTTTCCTTTAGATGATTGATATCCTAACCTTCTAAGCGGTTAAGGGTATTAGTGGATTCCATGCTCTTTGGGACAATAAGAAGGAGAGTTTAAAGTCTTTAAGGTCCCTCTTTTGATGATTTAGCCTTTGATCCCTCGATGACCCCCCATTTTGAACATAAGGCCTAAAGGATCCCCCGTTGATCCAATGTGTGCCATACCTTAGTGGTGTTAGACCTTTATCCTCTCGATCCCCCATTGATATATAAAAGGACGGAGTCACAAGCAAGATTTCATTTATTCATGCATAAATCTGTGCAACGCTTATCGTGGCAACTCCACTGGGGACCCAAAATTAACTTCGTGATTAGCCTATAGTTCATTTTGCCATTTCAAACCTTGTTATTAGTTGGTTCACTTGCATTCATATAGCCTCCACACTTCACCATATGCACTAGGTTTGCCCTTAGATAAATTGGTGGGTTCTCCAATCTTGAGATTTAAGCTCCATTAAGGCTTAAGAGATGGTACAAAGAGCCTATCACTTATAAGCATAGTACCCTTGCATATATTGAATGAGGGGTTACGACAACCATCTCTCAAGCTTATGAGAGCCATCAACTTTAAAAACTATTTCAACCAACAGGTATATGTAGGAACCGTTAGCACTTTAGACTAAGAAACTCTCTTGTTTGCATTTCTCCTCAAAAGGAAGGTTGAGGTTCTTTAAGGAACATGATTAGGCATCCCTTAATGTAAAGGAAATGTTATCCCACTTCAACGTAATGAAAATACCTTTCATGTAAATATTTATGTATCCCCCACCCCGCTCTATAAATAATGATTATGTACGTCCATACTTCCTTGCTAAAGGGATTTCCATTCTCTTTATATACATTCCTTTCCAAATAATGTAATATAAATTCTTTCTTATTGTAATACAGTCATTTTGTGTATGTTCTTTAGAGACTTTGACCCTTTCTTAGTTCGAGGTGACCATGTACATTTCTACCCTTAATTGGTAGAAGAGTGAGACCTTTATAGGATAAAATCTCTAAAACTCGTGTGTGGGAAGAATAAGGTTGGAAGGATCTTTTACAAATGATGTATGCATATCATATATATCATGCATACTTACACCTATTACCTGTACATGTGTCATACTATGTAACGACCATTTTCATTTACAAATCATGGCATTCATGTCCAAAAATACATATGCATAAAGGTTTATTTATCATACATACACATTGCAACATGTATTTAATGTATACATATGTTAACTAATGTTCTAGGCTAGTGACCATAAACTAGTTCTTATCTAGATATATGTACATGAAACAAGGAGAAAGAGAGTTGGAATTCAGTCGAGGACATGTGGTCCATATGTCTCTATGCAAAACTCTATGCACCAAAGTATCCAAACCTTATGCTTCAATATCTAAAAACATAATTGCAATTTGGTGACTCGTGACTTAATGAAAAATAATAATCAGATTCTTATGGCACAACCAACATAAGAATATTATTAGGATACAGTATAACAATTGACTATGCAAGTGCAAGTGCAATAGATTGATTTTTGTCATGACCTTGCAAGGCAAACACTGTTGTCGGGAATTTATGTGGTTCAAGTGACATTTGATTTTTTTGTTGGCTAACATATAACAAGTTAATCATTTGATCAATAGCATGTGCCAATAGGACATATTGGTCCCTTTTCCACGTGATTTGCAAGTGTTTGACAAACAGTTCACAACTTCTTTTTAGTTCCATATGCAAGTGTTCATTCACAATGGTATACCAAGTAATCATTAAAAGCATATAATTCTCACTTGACTTGTATTCACATGTAAAGTGTAGCAATTCAATCTCATATACATATAATAGAACATAATCATGTTATAAAATTTTCATACATACACATTAGAATCTAATTATGGTTTTTACTCACCTTTTGATGTGATCAACCTTTATGGTAGGTTTGGTTCTCTCTCTAGGGCTTCCTCAAAATGTTGAGATGTTAAGATTTGATACATACATGGTTATAAGTATGTCAAAATGGTTATGAATGCTTGGTATGCAACTATGACATGATCCATGCAAAGTGGACCTAGCGTTTATGCATATTTTCCTTATATGGCAGGCCGACCTTGCTACACCCTTATAGTAATAACTTTAGATATACTTACCCAAATTATTTGATTCTTTTTTTCAAATAAACTAGACATATAGTGATACAACATATTCAAATTTTGAGTCAATATAAGACATAAAAAATGTGTGAATTTTTGAATTTTGCCATGTTTCAATGTCATCTCAATCTGAGTAGGTCTTACATTCTTGGGTATATCTCAAGTTGTACAAATCTAATTGCAAAAATGATCTACCATAAGATATAAACACATAAAGAAAATTTTTTTATGTTTTACTCATTATCTAATTCAGTATATAAAGTTACCAAAACAAACGACCGATCTCAGGGTAAGCAGGTTTTCAACATATTGACAATCAGTCATAATGAAGGGACAACATCTCAACAACTATGTTAAATTTGGCAAAAATATTTCACAGGCATGTAGATCAGGCATAAATATACAACTTTTAAGTTTGTCACATCATCAAATTCTGAATCTATGGCCATGAAATTCTTGTAAAACAAAATTATTAGACTGATGAGGTTTTCAGGGTTAGTCACAATCAATGAGCCATATTTCTTTCCACACAACTAATCAAGAAAAACTGGTTTATAAGTATTTAGAGGGGATATAACCCTATAAATTTCATGTTTTTCATTTTGTCTAAATCCAAACTTAAGGCCATCAAAATGTAATAAAACAAAAAGACTGAGGTGATTTCAGTTAGTTGTGAACCAGCCCTAATGATGGAGCCATATCTCCTCACACACGTCAAATTGAGCAAAAGTGTTTTAAATGCATTTAGATGGGGAATAAATCTAGAAATTTTATATTTTTCACTTTCCCTAGTTCCTCTGGTAGTGTTATGAAATCATGGGTACAAAATTTTGCTCGAACAAAAAAACCAAAATAATTAGCTCTTGTTTCTCTTGAATTTCAACTTCCATACATGAGCTCTACCTCAAATACTCCATAATTCTTGCTAACCATGCATGATTAACATGTTATGAGGGATTAATTTCATGTGGGAAGAAGATAAATTAACTTACTTATTTTTCCAGAACTAGAAAAGTTTTGGATTCCTTCATAGGTAGCTCACTCTTCTCCCTCTCCTTCTCATTCTTCTTCTTCTTCTTCTTCTTCTTCTTCTTCTTCTTTTTCTTTCTTCCTTAGCTTTCTCTTTCTTGTACTACCTCTCACATTTAACCTCTCTATTTTGATCCTAAAGGTTGTAAAATTCCACTTGTAAGCCTATTATAATAAGACAAAATTATGATGTCTCATTTCTATTGGTTGGAAGTTCACTTTTCCCCTTTAGTCCCTCTTCTTCACTCCTTCATCACCTCCATATGCTCCTTATACTTTTAAATAAGCTTTAAAACACCATTATTTATGATACTATAACATGCATACAACATAAGATAATTTGCCATACAACTATAAAAACATTACATATATGTTCAAGTGTCTCAAATACAATGGTGCAAGTGTTATCATCGTGCTTATCCAATTCACATTCTAAATGATCATTTATCCATTACATATGTTCATTTGGGATTGCAAATCATTTATGTAATGAATATGTTCATGTAAGAATGCCAATGAATGTGGATAGGGATGTTACATACTAATAACCCTTGTCTTATAGCCATCATAGCTCCATCCAAACCCTTGTGGAAGGGAAGGGGTAATCGACTTGCTAGCAAAAATGAATTGATCCCCTTATGAAGCCAACCAAACCATCAAAAATTTTGGATAAGATGATGGCAAACTTTAATCATAAGATGGAAGAGAAAATTTTGGAGGAGGTGATAGGCATTTGAATAAGATTTTGAAGAAAAGAGATGTTGTTACTAGTAAAAATGATAAGGGGAAAGCACCTATGCAGACACCCATCTTGTGGTGATTGATGATGACCTATTTAGGATGAAAGAGTATCATGAGAGTAAGCTTGCTAGGGAAGGGAGAAGAACCACTATTTTTTTTTGGATAAACCCTGAGAGAAGGAGAGCACTCGATTTGATGACTTTACCAAATAGTTAGCGAAAATACAAAAGGCTTTGGGTGCAAGGGATTTTGAGAGGAGAACAAATATTGAGGAACTATTTGCTTCCAAACTTGAGATGCTTCTAGCTAATTTTCACATACCTGAGCTCTCGAAGTTCATAAGAACTCATAATGCAAAAAACCACGTCCATTCATGTGTACTAATTATAAAGGTTTTTGAGGCGAGCAATATCTCCTAACCCATAGTATATTTGGCAAAACTATTTTATAGGCATGTATATGAGACATAAATATAAAACTTTTAAGTTGGGAAAATTGCAAAAAATTCCAAGTATATGGCCATCAAATTCTTGGAGAATAAAATTAAAAGATGAAATAGGTTTCATCAGGTTTAGGGTCAGTCACAATAAAAGAGGTATATCTCTTTCCTCACAACAAATTAAGCAAAAATTCTTTATAGGAATTTAGATGGTATATATAGCTACAAGTTCCATATTTTTCACTTTGTCTAAATTAGCACATGATATCATCAAAATATATGAAAATAGTCAGATTGAGGAGATGTTGACGGATTATGAACCAGCCTTAATAAAGGAGCCATAACTCTTTACGCATACGCTATTAAGCAAAATTGATTTACCTAAATTTATATGAGGTGTAAACCTACAATTTTTATGTTTTACACTTTCCCTAATTCCTATTTTATGGTTTTGAAATGGTAAGTGCAACAATATGCTCTAACAACAAAACCAACATAATTAGCTATTATTTCTTTTGAGCTTCAACCTGTATACATGTGCTTTACCTCAAATTATGCCATAACTATTCCTAATCATGTATGTTTTAACAAGATATGAGGGTGGAATTTCATGTGGGAAGAAGATAAAATCACTTACCTCTTTTGCCTAAACTAGAAAAGCTTAGGGTTCCTTCCTACTTAGCTTACTTTTTTCCCTCTTCTTTTTCTTTTTCTTCCTCTTCCTTCCTTCCTTCCTTCCTTTCTTCCTTAGCTCTCTCTTTCCTTTGCTACCCTCACCTTTTTACATCTCTAACACGATCCTAAAGGAAGAGAAATTCAATTTGTATACCTACTTTAATAGAACAAAATTATGGTGACTCACTACTATTGGTTGGAAGTTCAACTTTCCTCTTTTAGTCATTCTTATTCTCTCCTTCATCACCTCCATCCATGTCCTAATCCCCATATTCTTCTTATACTTTTACATAAACTCTAAAACACCATTATTTATGATATTATAACAAGCACACAACATATGATAATTTACCATGCAACGATGCAAACCTCACATCTATGCTCAAGTGCCCTAAATGCAATGGTACAACTGTCATCATCATGCCTATCAAATTCATATATCTAAATGATCATTTATCCAATGCATATGTTCATGCAGGATTGCAAATCATTTATGAAATGAATATGTTTATGTGAAGATGCTAATGAATAAGGTTAGGGATGTTACAATAAAAGCTAGAAGTAAGGGATCTACATAAACCATTGTCTAATTTCTTTATAAAGGAAGGAGGAGTCACTAGAAAGGTTGAGAAAGAGACCATTGAGGGTGAGAAGCCATTAGATGATGATGTACACGAGCTCGAGATGACCTTTTTCTAGATGAGAGTGGGTGAATTGGGTTATGACTCATCAGAAGAGAAAGATGAGAAAAAGAAAAGAAAAAAGAAAGGCAAATAGGTTATAAAGATAGGAGATGATTTCAGTGCCCTAAATGCAATGGTACAAGTATCATCATCATGCTTATCAAATTCACATATCTAAATGATCATTCATCCAATGCATATGTTCATATGGGATTGTAAATCATTTATGAAATGAATATATTTATGTGAGGATGCTAATAAATTAGGATGGGGATGTTGTAGTCAAAGTTAGAAGTAAGAGGTCTACACAGACCATTATTTGATTTCTTTGTTAATGGAGGAGGAGTCATTAAAAAGGTTGAGACTGAGGGTGAGAAGCCATCCGATGATGACAAAGATGAGCTTGAGAAAGGCTTATTCCAGATGGGAGTGGGTTAATTCAGTTATGATTCATCAGAAGAGAAGGATGAGAAGAAGAAACGAAAGAAGAAAGGTAGATAGGTTATAAAGATAAGGGGCATGACTAAGAGCTAGGTCAATCTGTGGTTCTGTATGGTCTTCAGTCTATATGGCCATGGGATGATAAGAAGAAAATCGCTGATGAGCAGTGGGAGTAGTACTTATTAGATCAAAATTTCTAGGCTAGTTTGGGGGATAATGCAAAGAAAAGGTCTTACCTGATGAAGCAAAATGCACTCTTCTTAGACTCAAAATGGGAGTATAATGGACTGTGCAAGTTTACTAAGGTTGTGTACAAAGGGATAAAATTGAAAAGTATTGAGAGCAGGATTATAAATTCCATCAACAAAGTAGGTGATGGGGAAATCTATAGTCATATGACAGAAACTAAACCGACCATGGCTAATGGTACCGCACTTTGGGAAAACTTTTTAAAGATTGAGCTAGGAAATGATCGAATGAAATAGAGTTTGGCAAGATTTTAAGGCTGTTATATATGCAGAGGATGGAAATGGGACAAATTCAACATAGTGTATGTGTTCGAACGTTTTGACTGATGGGGAGAAGGATGGGGAAGAGGAAACGACTCTAATAAAAAGGGCTCTTGTCGACTCACTAACTGAGCTAATTTTCTTGATACTATTGATGTTTTTATTTCCAGTCTTTTTGAAGATGATGATGTATTCCTCTCTAAGTTTAAGGCAATGAATGATGAATTTGCTTACTTGTGTGGTGTATGCTCTGATGGTAGTGTGCATAGTATGCAACATTTCATGAGCATATTTAACATTAATTTTATACATACCATTGCATTTAATCTTGCCACATTGAAAAATCTAAAAATCTTGCTCATTGCTAGTGATGTCACACTTAAGGAGTGAAGGAAATTTGAATAGCCATTTAGGAAGTACTGAAGGGTCTTTGCTTGGATGTACGAGGATATGTCGAGAGTTTATAGGTGAATTGCAAAAAATAGAATTTTGACCTACTCGTAATCTATAAGACTATTCATGGCCTAAATTGCCTTACTGAATGTTAAAGACAATTAGGCATTTAAAACTCGATATCCAAATGAATCATATAAACACTAACAAATTGAATAAAATGACTATGTTAGTCAAATACTAACTAAATAATGAAAACATCCATTCCTTCCTTTGAGAAACTTTAAAAATAATAAATAATTATTTAAACACAAATGAGAAGAATTGACTATTTGATAATTTCAACCCAAATATCAGTAATTGGGTAGGGTTTCAGCATCTAGAGAACTAAGCTGCAAAATCCAATAACAAGACTGAATGGGTTGATGATGTCGCAAAATATGATAGGTATAACATGTGGTGTTGGCTTCCACTAATAGACTAAAAGGCAATTAAATGCCAAATTTTAAGAGATAGTGGATTATCTTGAATGGCTAGCTAGGGTAGTCCTAGTATCGAAGAAAGATGGGAGAGTAAGGATGTGTATGGACTATAAGGATTTAAACAAGGTTTGCTTGAACAATGACTTTCCTTTGTCTCATATTGATGTGTTATAGATAGTGTTACGATGTGTGTCATGTATTCCTTCATGGACGAGTTCTCTAGCTATAATAAGATCCTTATGGCTATCATAGATAAGGTAAAGATGGCCTTTGTCACATATTAGGGAACATACTACTACAAAGTGATGTCATTTTGGTTTAAAAATGTAAAGGCAACATACTAATGGATAGTGACAACTTTACTTCATGACTTGATACTTAAAGAAGTAGAGGTTTATGTCAACAACACGATGGTAAAGTTTGAGACAATAGAAGGGCATTTTGAGGCTTTGAAGAAGTTCTTGAACAAGTTTGATGAGTATAACTTGAGGTTGAATCCTAAGAAATATGTGATCAGAGTCACGTCTAGAAAGTTGTTAAAGCATATGGTAAGTAAGAAAGACATTGAAGTGGACCCAGACGAGGTGACGACTATTAAGGACATCGTCGCCCAAAAGAAAAAAATGGAGGTTGGGGATTCTTTGGTCACTTGTAATATATCTACAGGTTCATAGGTAGACTCACTCTTATCTACGAACTAATATTCAAGTTGTTGAGAAAAAAGAATAGTTGGTGAAGTGGAACAAGTAGTAACAAAAAGCCTCTAAAGGATAAAGGAGTATTTGACTAACCCACAAGTACTAAAATCCCCAAAACTCAAAAGGTCATTAATCTTGTATCTGATAGTAGAGAAAAATTCTATGGGTGTAATGTTAACTCAAAAGGATGAAGTGGGGAATAAAAATATTATATACTATCTCAGTAAGAAGCTACTTTCTTATGAGGAGATGTATAGTGAAGTGGAGAAGACTTGTTTGGTGTTGGTGTGGGCCACGAAGAAGTTAAGACACTATTTCTAGTAGTACTCCATAAAGGTGGTCTCAAAACTTGACCTAGTCCAATGCTTGTACAAGGTCTCTTCTTTGATTAGAAAATTGGCAAAGTGGTTGATACTATTGACCAAGTTTGATATTAAGTATGTAACTAAGAATGTAATTGAAGGTCATGTGCTCATAGAATATATGGCATAACCACCTCTCAAAGTGATAAAATTAGAACTTCCTCAATTCCCTGATGAAGGACTAGGTGTGATTGAGCATATAGGTTGGAGAATGTACTTTGATGGGACGGTAAACAAGAAAGGGGTAAGTGTGGGTGTGATTTTGATATCACCAGAAGGAGAACTCGTCCCTATGGCTAAAAAGCTTGACTTTATGCTAACCAATAACATGGCTAAGTATGAAGCTTGTATGCTCGGGTTGGAACTTTTAATGCAAATGAGAGTTAAGACTACTGAGGTGTGGAATTCATTATTAGTTATCTCTCAGGTGATAGATAAGTAGGCGTTAAAGGAAGAATGGTTGAGTCCGTACCTAGAGTATTTAAAGAGGATGACATAGAATTTTTAGAAGACCATATTCCATCACCTACCACAGGAGGAGAACGTGATGGCTGATGCTTTAGCAACCTTGGTTTCTATTTGGGATGATCGAAGGTATTGGACTAGGTTGATTTAACCTAAGTCATTAACCTCTTTTGATCTTGACAATAGAGATTGATCAACTCTAATACATTCATTTAGCATTATTTTGTAGATTATAAGTTAGATTTTTCATTAGAAATTGGATGGAGTTCAAAATCTCCAAACTTGTAAAGATCGCTTTAATTCGCAGTGTGTGTATGGTAAATCACGACCGCGAATCAATCACAAGAAAGGATGAAGCTAGGATAGAAGAAATTGCGGGCTATCTCGCTGCCACGAACCAAGTAAAGATTGCCAAGCCTTAGTCACAGAGGAATTCGAGGTGAGTGTCGTGTCCGAGTCGCAATCGTGACTTTCATAGTGACAAAGGAGGGAATCAAAGCCATAACCATAACATGCCAAGTGTCCCAGGTGTCCGTTCAAAGATAAAAAATCGCGAGGGCAAAAATTCGGTAGTGATAGCGATACAAGAAGTTAAAGTTTCCTCTTCAAACAGAGGAATTTGCGATCTCAGTCGCGTCTAAGGAATTGTTGTCTCACGATCGCGACTTTTGAGAGTGGTTAGAACACAATGACTATATCTTCTCAAATGACCAACGAAAAGCTGACACATAGACTAGCCGTTAAACATAAATAGGGTTTTCTATCGAAATTTTCAACTCCTCTATGGAAATTGAAAATTTGCGGCCGCGACTTCAACCTGAAAAGCATTTAATACTGAATTTGCTTAGCAAATTTTGGAGATTTATTGATAGTTTAAGTCCAACATCTATTTGGTGGATATGAGCTATAAATACTCCACCAAACAGATGTAAATGCAAGAGAATTCATTAATTTATAACCATACTCTTGCTAATTTATTACTCATTCATTCAATTCTTATTTATGCTTTAATGATTGTTTGGTGTGAGTAATAAACACCATTGTAATAGCTTTTAGTGTGAGCCTTGAAAACACTTGTGAGAGGTTTTAGTGTGAGCCTTGGAAACACTTATGGGAGGTTTTAGTGTGGGCCTTGAAAATACTTGTAAGAGGTTTTTTGTGTGAGCCTAGAAAACACAAGTTGTAAAAGTTTGGTGTGAGCTTGGAAACACTTGTTGAGTTGAGTGAAACACCTAATTATAGAGTGGACGTAGGGTTAGTTAACACCCGAACCACTATAAACACTTGTGTCAACTTCCTTCTTCTCCTACTCATTTTCTTAAACACATTAATCCTCCTTTTAATTTTTAACAATTCAACCCCCCTTTCTTAGTGTCCAAGGCCAACAAGTGGTATCAGAACCTAGTCTCACTAAAAATCTTAATTCAGTGAGTAAATATCATGGCATAAGAAGGAATCCACTCATACCTCAAGCTTTGCTTTGATGGAGCTGACTATACTCATTGAAAGTATAGGATGGAGATCTATCTTGATACGGATGTGGTGGGTCTTTGGGATGTTGTGGTTAAAGAATAAAGCCACCCACCAAAGTGGTGGATGGGAGTAAAGAACTCATTCTTAGAGAAGAGTGGGTTGAAGCACATAGAAGATCAAATGGAAAGATCAAGAGAGCCATGAAAATTCTTCTAAGCCCTCTTTCAAGAGAAGAGATTGAAGAGTACAACATTGCCAAATAGCCCATGTGATATGTAAAGCTTTAGAGAACTATCACGAAGGCAGCACCTTGGTGAAATCCAGCTGGTTAGAGATGTATGTGACGGAGTGGGAGTTATTCATGATGAAGGAGGATGAGAGCATCACCGACATGACCAATAGACTCCTAGCAACTATCACCAACATGAAGAAGTTTGACAGGATTCTCACAAATCATGAGGTAAACTCCAAAATTTAAAAGTCTTTGCCTCTTAAAAAGTTTGGTGCTAGAGTGTGCAGTATCCAAGAATCCAATTCGGAAATAAGGAAGGTGCAAATGGATGTCTTGATAAGCAAACTCTTAACTCATGGGTTAGCCTTAAAAAAAGATGGAGAGATGAAAAAAATGAGGGGCCAAGGAGAAAATTTTGAAAAACATAAAAAGAAAACTTTGGCACTCAAGTATACTTCTATGTAGAAGGAAGTGGAGGTTAGTTCAAATGAAAAAGAAAGTGACAAAGAGGAAGAGGAGCTAGCAGTGCTTTCTAGAAGGACCAAGGAACTCATTAAAAGAAGAAAGGAAAGAAGAAACTTTAAGAGAGCTACTCCTAATCCTAAAGACAGATCAATCAAAGTCACTTATTATAAGTGTGGCAAGCAAGGCCACATCAAATATAATTGTCCCAAGCTAAAGAAGAAAAAGAAAGGGGACAAAGAAAAGAGAAAAAGCTTCAAAGCCACTTGGGATGATAGCTCAAGTGAGGATGAAGAGATTGTCAACATATGCTTCATGGCTCAAGAAGACTCTCCTAATGAGGTAAACACTTCATCTCATTCTCATTCAAATTATGATAAATTAGATGATGTAGATGAAGAGCTTCTAGAAGTTCTCACTATGAGATGTGACAAGTATAAGTTACAAATGAAATCTTACAAGAAAAAATGCTCAAAATTAGAGGATGATTACAAATCCCTTAATGATCTTGTAAGTGAAATAAGGACTTCAATTGAAGAACTCAATAAATCGATGGAAAATCTTTCCAAATCATCTTCATCATTAGCTCCATTAAGAAAAGAGAATGATTCTCTAACGGGATAGGTCATTGAGCTTAAAAGCTCTGTCTCTAAATTCATAAGGGTGAGGAACCTTTGGATACACTCATAGTATCATAAAGGTCTCCCCTAATTAGGCATGGTCTAGGATTTAATGAAGCCTTAACCTCTACATCTACATTCACTACATTTGTTAGAGCAATAACACCTCAAACTTTAGGTATTGAGGTCATTGGGAAAGAGGTGCTCCTAACACTAAGCCACCTATGCCTAATGACAAAGGTAAGGCCCTCCAATGTTTAAGAGCTAAGGCTTAAAGAGAAAATCATGCCTATATGTACAACAAAAAGCATGCACAAACACACAAACATAAAAAATTCTCATCCACTTCTCATCACTCATGCACTTGCGTACATTCCTTTAACCAAAGTATGAGAAGGCCTCCAACTCATACTAAGATTGTGCATAGGAGAAAGACTCATAAGTCTAAACTCTAATGTCATTATTGCATGAGGTATGGACATATTAATATTTATTGCTACATTAGGAAGGCTCACCTCAAATTAGAGGACCCTTCAATACCTAATCCCTTAGGACCCAAGTATGCTTGGGTACCAAAGAAGAGATGATTTATTTGTGTCATGTAGGGATATTTGGCAGCTACTAATGAATCAAATAATTGGCATATGGATAGGGGATGCTCAAAGCATATGACAAGCAATAAGAAACTATTCATGGCCTTGAAAGAAAAAGAAGGTGGCAATGTCACATTTGGCAACAATGCCAAGGGTAAGGTAATTGACATTATTGCTCCTTAATTAATGATGTTTTGTTAGTTGATGGATTGCAACATAATTTGTTAAGTGTAAGTCAATTATGTGATAAAGGAAATAAAGTCACCTTTGACCCTAAAGAATGTCGAGTTACCATATTAGTAGATAAAAGGATTATTTTCAAAGGTGAAAGGAAAGGCAATACCTACTCAATTGACTTAGACAATTTGGTTAACCAATCGTTCAAGTATCTTATGTCTATTAGTAATAAAGCTTGGCTATGACATTAAAGGCTTGGACATACTAGCATGGAGCTCTTACAAAGCTTATCTAAAGGAAAGCTAGTGGAAGGTCTTCCCAAGCCAAGTTTCTCAAAAGACAAGACATGTGGTCCTTGCCAAATAGGGAAGCAACATCAATCTTCCTTCAAAGCTAAAAATGTTATAAGTGCATCTAAACCTCTTTAACTAATTCATATGGACTTGATAGGACCTACAAGGAGTGCTAGTTTAGGTGAAAAACATTATGCACTAGTCCTAGTTGATGATTATTCTAGGTTTACTTGGGTATCCTTTCTAGCTCATAAGAATGATACATTTTATGCTTTCAAAAGCTTTGCAAAAAGAATTCAAAATGAAAAGGGTTACTTCATTTCTTCTATAAGAAGTGACCATGTAAAAGAATTTCAAAATGAATCTTTTGAAACCTATTGTTCAGAGAATGGGATTTTCCATAACTTTTCAACTCCTAGAACACCATAAAAAAATGGTGTTGTAGAGAGTAAAAATAGAACACTAGTAGAAATGGCTAGAACTATGTTCAATAAGTGTTCTTTGCCAAATAAGTTTTAGGCCGAAGCCATTAATACTTCATGTTTTATTGCAAATAGAGTTTTTAAAAGACCCATTCTCAATAAAACATCTTATAAGTTATGGAATGGTAGAAAACCCAAGGTATCATACCTAAGAGTATTTGGATGCAAGTGCTATATTTTTAATACCAAGGATAATCTTAGGAAATTTGATTCTAAAACAAATGAAGGTATCTTCTTAAGTTATTCCACCTCTAGAAAGGCCTATAGGGTTTGTTGGCCCTAGGCACCAAGAAGGAAGGAGGGGGGGAGGGGGAGGGGGAGGGGAGGGAGGGGTTGAATTGGTGTATAAAAATTAAAATTGGAAAGAGAGGAGAGAAATGAGTGAGAAAGAAACACACAATTTATAGTGGTTCAAGTATAAACAACCCTACGTCCATACCCAATTCCTAGAAATTGGGTGTTCCACTATCTTTCAAAGGTGTTTTCAAGCTTACATCAAACTTTTGCACTTGTGTTTTAAAGGCTCACACAACAACCTATACACTTTGAGGCTTACACAAAAACCTTTACACTTGTGTTTTAACAAGCTCACACAACAACCTCTCTTAGTGTTTTGATAGGCTCACACTATAACCTGTTACAATTGCTTGGAACATCCACTATCCATATACCAATTGCTTGATTTGATGGTTGCCACATTCCCCTACACAATAATAGTAAGTTAGCTTTTCTTAGGTACCCAAGCATACTTGGGTCCTTGGGGGTTAGAAGATGAAGGGTCCTCTAATTTGAGGTGAGCCTTCCTAATATAGCAATGAATATTAATATGTCTAAATATCATGCAATAATGGCATTAGAGTTTAGACTTAGGAGTCTTTCTCCTTTGCACAAATTTAGTATGAGTAGGAGGCCTTCTCATACCATGGTAATGTGAATGCATGCATGAACATGTATGATGAGTACAAAATTTTTTATGAGTATGACCATGCTTTTTATTGTAAATGTAGGCATGATTAGCTTTTTGAGTCTTGGCTCTAGAGCTTGGGAGAGTCTTCATTTTGCCCTTAGGCTTAGGAGGCTTAGTGCTAGAAGCACTTTTCTTCCCAATTACCTCAATGCTAGATGTTTGAGGTTCTGACGATCTAACAAATGTGGTATGAGATGATGAGGAGGCCCTATTGAAGCCTAAACCATGTCTAACTATAAGTGGTCTTTGTGACACAATCAATGTGTCCAAGGCTTCTTTTCCTTTATGAAACTTAGAGATTGAGCTTCTAACCTCAATGACTTCTCTTTTAAGAGTGTTATTCTCCTTTCTTAATGAAGCCATAGAAGAAGATGAAGTGGAAAGTTTTTCTATTGATTTTTTGAGTTCTTCATTTGAAGTCCTTAACTCATTTACAAGATCACTAAGAGTCTTGTATTCATCTTTTAATTTTGATCACCTTTTCTTATAAGTTTTAACTTGTGACTTATACTTGTCACACCTCATGGTTAGAGCCTCTAGAAGCTTTTCATCTATCTCATCAAATTCGAACTCAGAATGAGAATGGGAAGAAGTACTTACCTCATTTGTAAAATCT